>JAADXX010000207.1:0-37613 GCA_023338025.1 Phytopythium oedochilum | reverse complement strand
TTTATGCGAGGAGTCGTCACGGACTGATAAGAACCGAACAGGGTGTTCAAAATGATTCTGTTGAACAAGTTGAAGTTGCTGCCATATGAGAGGATCCGTCACGGTTATACGATCGACTCGTGAAGGAGAAAACGCTCCAATGCATGTATAGCAGCAGCAGCGAAGCCGTTCGAGACTCCATGTGCGGGACTATCCTACCATTGGCCGATGCCGTCGCAGTCGACACCGCAAGGGAGAAGTTGGCCCACTTGGCCATCTTGAAGAATGCCGGGGGGACTACTAGCCATTTTCCGGATAGTTATCCGGCATCCGGATAGATTATCCGGAAGGAGATGAGGCGTCATTGAAGTACCACTCTCTTTTTGATTCAAACGTTCTAAAAGTATATCCGGATATTATATTGTACTTTCATACGAATGCCGGATAATTTGGATGTAAAAATAGATACCTCTTACTTTCCCATGCTCGGCGAAGTTTACCAGTATATTACGGTTGGGTTTATTGTTACAGTTAGTTTTCATTTTTGAAACCCAACTTAACTAATTTCCTTTCATTTAAAGTATATAATTGATATTGTTTATTTTGTAGCTTGTACTTGAATAGTACCGCATATTATTGTGTGTGTCAAACATTCTCGCCTCAGCGCGCCACATCTGAAGTGAACAACATCCTAGCATGGAGGTGCTCGCGCGGGACGGCGAGGTCTTCGCCGACGCGGCGTTCGACTGCTACGCGTGGGTGGAGGAGGCGCTGGTGGAGTCGTCGGGCTCGCGCGAGGGCGCGGGCGCGCTGGCGCAGTTGGTGCCGCGGCTCGCGCTGCTGTCGCAGTCGCTGGCGCAGTCGATCCACGCGGCGCTGCACCAGCTGTCGCTGTCGGGCCCGCAGCTCGAGGCGCAGCTCGCGGCCATGCAGCAGGCGGCCGCGCCGCTGGCCGCGCAGCTGGACGCCGTGCAGGCTGACATCTCGGCGGCGGGCAGCGCGGCCGGCAAGAAGCAGCAGCGCGAGCGCGACCTGGAGCACCTGGTGGCGCTGCACGACGCCAAGCAGCGGCTCACGGCGTGCTCGCAGGCGCTCGTCGAGGCCGCGCGGTGGGGCAAGAACGCGCGCGCGTGCGTCGCGATGGTGGACGACCCGCTCTTCATGGATCAGGGCCGGCCGGCGGCCCCCGCGCGGCGCGTCGGGCGCCAGGACAAGGACGCGCCGCCCGGGACGCTGGCCGAGTGCGTGCGCGAGATGCGCGCGAGTCTCGAGGTTCGTGCGGCAGCGTGATCGTTAAGGAGGAGGAGGAGACGCGCGAAATTGACGCTGTTGGCGACGTGGTAGATTCTCAAGGACATGCCGGGGGCATGGGACCGCCAGCAGACCTTGGACAGGCACGTAGCTCGGGCGGGAATATCCCTCCATCTCTGGGGGGAAGGATGCTGATGCCAGCCGCTCTCTATAGTCTGTGTATGCAGATCGAGAGCAAGATGCGCACCAAGCTGGACCGGTTCCTGCGGGACGAGCACGTGGACGTGGCGCAGCTGCAGTGGTGCCTCGAGGTGTTCGACAGCATGGGCCGCGCAGACGAGGTGCGGCGAGCGTTCTGCAAGTCGCGGCCCGCCGGCGTGCACCGCATGTGGTTCGCGTTCGACCAGCAGCACCAGCGGGAGCAACCGCAAGAGCATGGAGCCTCGAGCGAGGGCGGCGAGGGCAAGAGCGCGAGCGCCGCTTTCAGTGCGTGGCTCGACGGGTTCTACGGCGATGTGGAGCGCATGCTGCAGCGGGAGAGCGCGGTGGCGAGCGAACTGTTCGGCGAGCGCGATGCGGTTGTCGGAGTGACGCTCGAGCTGCTGGAGAGCACGCTGGCGCCGCTCGCCGAGTCGTTCCGCGACCGCCTGAGGCACGACTTCCACATGGCGCACGCTCTGCACGCCTTCCAGAGCACGAGTGCGTTCGCGGCCGCGGTCGTTCGGCTCTTCCGCTCGCTGGAGACCGGCGGGAGCGACGCGCTCGAGAGCAGGTTCGGCGTGCTGGCTCTGTCGCTTCCCGCGCCGCTCGCGAAGGAAGGGGAGGCGCAGCACGCGAGCGAGGAACTCGGGTCGAAGCTGTTGTCAGTCATCTTCGAGCCCTTCCGCGCCATCTTCGACGAGTACGCGCGGTTCGCGAGCAGCACGCTGACCGACCAGCTGCTTCGTCTCGTGCCTTCGTTCGTCAAGCGGTCGGCGAACAGAACTGCGGATCGCCGGACCGATGGGAGCGCTGACGAGGACGAGGACGACGACTTCATGGCCGACGACGCGGACGACGCGCAGCTGGAGGCGTTTGCGCAGAAGCTAGAGGACGCGTCGGCCAACGCCTGGGGACTCGTCGAAGAAAGCCTGCAGCAATGCTACGCGTTCACAGCTGGCGCCGCCTTCCCAGAGGCCGTCGAGGCGACTGCCGTGGCTGTGCAGCAGTTCTCGCTCGCGCTGACGTCGTCGGTGCCGGCGATGCGCAAGTATTGCAACGCCGAGGCGGCGGGCGGCCCCGCAGGCGACGCCGTGGCGATGGCTCCGCCCGATTGGAGCAAGTTTCACGGCGCGCTGGCGCTGCTCAAGGCGTGCGGCGCGCTCGAGAGCGGTCTGAGCGCGATGGAGAACCGCGTTCGCGCCCGTATGCGCGAGCAGCTCGCCGCTTTCGTCGGTGGCGCCGGCGCCAGCGCAGGTGGTGGCGGCGGGGCGTCGTCGCCGCGGCCTCGCCGCAAGAAGAGCCACGACGCGAGCGCGACAGCCCTGAGCGCTCTCGTCGACCCGATGCAAATCGCGGCAGCGGTCTCGCGCCTGTGGCTGCGCGCGACTCCGTCGAGGCTGTCGCAGTTCCAGCAGTTCACGCACGAGCAGATGGACGCGGCAGCCTCGACGGTGTCGGCGGCGGAAGGCTCGGTCATTGTACGTTGCTGCCTTTGGACTGGATGCTTGTCGGCCTGATTATTTACTTGCCAGGTGTCTGCTGTTGAAGTTGTTTGACGACGCGCAGCGGTCGGTGCGCGAGTGGACGCGCGAGGCGCAGCGCCTGACGTTCGACACGGTCTTCTTGCCAATTGCGCGCGTGCTGGACGCGCTCCCCGTCATGAGCGCGTGGAGCGAGGCTCCTGCAGAAGAGGACGGCGATCTGCCGACGTTCAGCGCGCTGCCGCAGGAGTACATCACGGTCGTGGCGGACCGGCTGCTGTCACTGCTGCCGCAGCTCGAGCCGTTCGCGGAGAGCTCGGGTCTGCAGCAGGCGTTCCTGGCCAGCCGCGGAGCCCACGACGTGTGTGTGCAGGACGAGTGGCAGCGGCTGGGCAAGCTACTGCGGCTGACGGCGATGGAGACGCTCGAGTGCCAGCGCGTCTTCACGGAGGACGCGACTGCAGGCGAGGAGGCAAAGGAGGACGCCGGCGGCGGCGCCGGGTCGTCGGCGACCGCGTTTGTGGACCTGTGGACTGCCGCGGTCGCGAGCGGCGCGCTGGCGGCGTTGCTGCGCGCCGTGTGCCTCATCTCGGAGCTGTCGGACGCGGGGGCGCGGCAGCTGAGCGCCGACCTGGGCTACTTTTTCAACGTGCTGAGCGCCGTCGGCGGCGAGGGCAGCTTCCTGGTCGAGGACCTGCGCGCGTCGCTCGAGCTGTCGGCCGTCGAGCAGGGCGAGCACGTGGCGCGGCTGCGCGCGGCCGCCGGCGAGAGCGCGGACCCGGCCGGCAGCAGGCGCAAGCTCGTGCTGGCCAAGCTCAACGACTGCGTGGCCGCCAAGCGCCAGCGCGCGGCGGGCCGGCGTGGCGGCGCCGCCGCTTCCGCCACCTCGACGTTCTACTAGAGGTGGAACGCGTTGAAGCGAACACCGTTTGTACCGTTTGTCTCGCGAATTCACTGTTAACTTTATGTTATTTTACGGAGCTCTCTAAATACAAACGTTACTACACGAGTTGAAGCTTTTGCGCTTGATTGGTTGGCATTCGGTCTATTAAAGATTAACAACAATAGTGCGGCTTTGTGGTGATTAAAAAAATTGTTGATTCCTTATCTTTCATAAGTAATATATAGAGTTTCGCGTCCAAACGTATGGACATATCGCTTACTTTTGGCAGGAATTGAATATGCCATCGGCACTATATCATTCATTTTTCAAAGTAAAGTATCTTTGCGATTTTCCCGATAAATCATAAGCAAATTCTGCTTATGATATTAATGTGCGATGATTTGCTAAAATTGAGAAGAGTGAGGCGAGTCTCGACATCAAAGACCGAACAAGTCCGATCGCATACGATGGACGCGCGCGCGAGCGACCAGCGCGCTCATGGTGTCCCTCCAGAAGACGCAGAAGCACTGCGGGACGCATGCGTCACCGATCAAACACGGAGCAAGTACAGCAGCAGCCTCAACATCATTAAACAGTGGATTCGGAACGAGCTGGCGAGCGAGGAGGTGAATACCGATCGTTTCTTCGACTCATCGGGCAGCTCGACCTCATCCAGTTCACGCTGGGATACTTCGAGAAATTCATCGTGTACAAGCGCTGCATGGTAAAGACTGTGACGTTCGGTGGCTACCGTAGTGCTATTAAGGACCTGTACCGCGTCAAGCGAATGAAACTCCCACCAGAGTACGGGGACAGCATGACGCAACTTTTCTCCGGCATGAAGCGCAAGGAAGCAACTTTCGACCAAGGCGGCAACCCACGCCACTCAGGCAAGAAACCACTCCCCTACTCGATGTACCAAACGCTCTGCAAGGCAACGATGGCGCTCGGCGACGGCGGATTCGCGCATCTCTTTTTGATCTCTCAATGGAACCTGATGTGTCGGTCCCTATCAGTTCAGACTTTGCAGACACATCATCTACTCGCCGAAGACGACAGCGTTGGCGTCATTTTCTACAAGACAAAGCAAACCAAGAGGGTGATGGCCCAAAAGACCCCCGCCATGTGTATGCCAACCGGCTCTGCCCATCGACGTGCTGGGTGGCGGCGTTAGCGATGTACTTGGCATGCCATCCACGCATGCAACCTGGGCCTCTGTTCCCGGGAGCCAACCAGAAGCTCCGGTTTGGCAAGGTGCTCGGCGGCTTATTAAAGGCCAACGGATCATCAAAAGGGTATGGTACCCACTCTGTCCGCAAAGGAGTCGCGTCATTTGCGTGCGGTGGCACAACAGGTGGTCCATCTATTGTGAGTGTTTGTCTTCGCTGCGGGTGGTCGCTTGGCGGCATTCAAGACAGATACTTCCGGTATGAGGCAGCCGGAGACCAGTTTTTGGGGCGCGTGGTGGCAGGGCTCCCTCTGAACAATGCAAAATTTGCGACTTTGCCGCCGCATTTTGGTGACCAAGCAGATCCAATCGTCGACAAATGTGCCATTACGATGTTTCCATCCCTCGGAGGGGACTTCAACATGGACAAGATACTTCGTCTGTGTCTCGCGTCGCTCGTGCACCACGCCAACTTCTTACAGGCGGCGCTTCCGGCGAATCATCCGCTTTTATCGACGTACCTGTTCTCCAACGAAAACGTGCTGGCAGAGCTGTCAACTCGCATTCAGACGGACTCGACAGCGTGGATTCACCCGACTGGAATACCTCCTTACATTGAGATGTACAAGAAATTTGACCGCCAGCAGCAGTCTATTGATGCGCTGCCTGATGTACTCGAAGAGCGCATTAGCCAAGTGATCGAAAGAAAGGGGTTACTGCCGGAAAGGTGACCGTCGAGACTCTGCGAGAGACTCTTAACTCTGTGCTTGCCGAAGTTAGGCTTCGTCACACCGAGCTACCTCAGCAAACAGCGCCCGTTCCGTCTCAGCGCCTTCTTTATTCGTGGGGTGGCAAATTTCACATCCTGCCACGAGATTTCACTTTTCCAAGCATCGATCCACTTGGCGCGTGACAGCTGTGGTGGTTCGGGAACGCCAAGCGCAGCTATCCTCCGTACAAAGGAATTCGTCCTGACGATTTGGACTCTCCGCAGAAGAAAGCAACTTACTCAGAATGGACGATCATGATGCGTCATGTTGTGGCTGGCGTCGAGGCGGCGTTGGGCACTGAATTCCCCACTATTCGCGATGAATCACACGCGATCGAGCTGTTCAACATCGGCTTTCAGCAATTGAAGCTCAAACCATCGACACGGAAGAGAAGAGTGGATCAACTCAAACTAACCACAATTCTTCGCCTGGTCCGTGAAGCTCATGAGGAGGATAGTGGAGCGCGCAAAAGTGTGTACCGGCCTCGCAAGAGATCGAAGGGCGCGCCCACGAGCAGCTAGAAGATTTCTCGCCTGCTTGAGTTCCTGAAGCTGCCGTTTGTGCTGGCGCAGTACGTGCTGTTGGTGCTGACGCTCTTGCTGCTGATGCTGGTGTCGCTCGTGTTGGTGGTGCTGCCGAAACTATTGATGCTGGTGCTGGCGCTACTCGTGGTGCTGTCGTCGCTCGAGCTGCTGCTGCCGGTGCTGCGGACGCTGCTGGCGCTGCTTCTGCTGCTCGTGCTGGTTGTGTTAGTGAAGGTTCTCGTACTGCTGGAGCTGCTAACACAACAGGCGCTGCTCGCGCTGCTCGTGCCGTTTCTGCATCACGATTGTCGCCATCGATGTGTGTCGCAATTCATGTACACCACGCATAAATCTATACATTATTGGCCAATCAAGTTTGCTCATTGTTTTGTAAGTAGAGCAGCTTACGATTTCGCAGGTCAATTGATTGCCAATTTTTCATTGTACCATCTTTTCTCACAAAAAATCGAATTCTGTGAGGTTTTAAAAGGTTTTTCAGGAACACAAGAAAAACAAAATGACAAAGGTTGCAAATTAAAAATTGTTAATCAACAATTTTTCATTGTACCATCTTCTGTCACAACAGATCGGATTCTGTGAGGTTTTTCAGAACACAAGAAAAATAATACCTCCCATCCGTAATTGTGTAAAAACGTCGGCCGACTATACTTGAAGTTTTTCACGATTTAAATCACATTTTATACAAAAGCTATGTGAGAGTTTTCATTAAAATTGATTCACAAAAACTCTTAGTGCTCAACTATACATTTCAATTGATTTTTATCGCAATGGTCAAATCATTTTTGAATTGAGAAGCCTTATTAACTTGTTTTCATTATGTGGTTAGAATCTGCAAATGTTTCAATATTTAATGTTGTACACAAGGCATCCGGTTTTGTCAAACAGTAGAGGGTACTAATTGCAAAAGAGGGTATTATTTGAAAAATTAGCGTGCGTAGCATATACGCCGTCAAACTTGGAACAAATCTAACCGTAAATTATCGTAAATTACCTTCTACTATCAGAAACCGGTGAGGAAAAGTACACAAAACCGGGTGTGGTTTCGACGGTTCCCGCTTTCTATTCTTTTTCTCCCCTCCCAGTTCGTTGTCCCCGACGAGTGCAGCCAACCGGGGCGACCGAACCGGCCAGACGAGGAGTCTCCGTTGAAGCATGACCCCGAGCGGCGTGGGCGGCGTGGGCGGCGGCGCGGCGGCCCCAGCGCCGGCGGCTGCGCGCGCGGGCGTGGCGCTGACGCCCGCGGACGTGCGGAAGCTCATGGACGCGGCCATGCGGATGCAGCGCGCGGGGCAGACCGGGCACCCAAAGTACGCGCAGATCGTCGCGCTGCTGCGCCAGTACCACCACCAGCGGAACGGCGCGCCGGCCGCCGCTGGGGGAGCGGCCAACAGCGGCGCGGCCCAGCAGCCGCCGCAGCAGCAGCAGCAGCAGCAGACGGCGGGGGCGATGAGCACGCTGCAGCACCAAGCGCAGCGCCTGCAGATGCAGCAGATGCAGCAGCGGCTGCAGTACCAGCGGCAGCTGCAGCTCCAGGCGCAGGCCAAGGCGCAGGCGATGGCGGCGCCCACGTCGCTGGACGTGGCCGCCCACCCGTTCATGCAGAGCAAGCAGGCGGGCGCGGCGCAGTCGCTGCAGCAGCAGCTCGCGGCCATGCAGACGAACCCCGTGGCGCAGATGCTCTTCTCGGACAAGCAGCTCGAGTACCTGCACAACCAGATCCGCGCGTACAAGGCGCTGTGCCACTCGATGGACGAGGCCATGGCGCTCAGTAAGACGGCCACGACGGGCGAGGCCGACGGGCTCGCGGCCCCGGCCGGATCCCCGCCGCTGTCGCGGCCTGGAAGCGCGGGCTCGATGAAGGGAAGCCATAGCGTGTACTCGCAGTCGATGCAGTCGATGCAGCCGCAGCAGCACCTGCACACTCCGAAGCCGTCGCCGCCCCCGTCGCCGCCGGTTATCGAGGTCGAGGACCGCAAGCCCAAGTGGACGCGCGCCTCTCGCAACCTCCTGTACCTTGGGCCCGAGTGCTTCGACGGCGAGTTGATCGACATTGCGACCAAGGGGAACGCGGCGTTCGGGCCGTACAACATCAGCTCGCCGTGGCTCGGCATGAATGACGTGGCGCTCAAGCAGCGGTACCTGCACGCGCTGCACGAGTTCCTGACGTCAAGTCTCGAGACGCTCGAGGCGCACACTGAGGAGCTGTCGGAGGAGGAGGCTCGCACGCTCCGGGACTTGCGGTGCGTGCTGCTCCAAGAGCGCCTGCGCACGCACTTGTCTCGAACGTACTCGCACCGCCTCGCGCTCCTTGGCGAGCCGCAAGCGGTCGACCGGAAGTCCTTTCGCCGCCGCCGGCCCGAGTCGCGCGTCGAGCTGTACAGCGAAGAGAAGGAGAAGCGGAAGAAGTCGGTCGCGATGGAGAAGAAGCGGCGCGCGGACCACCAGCTGTACCTGAAGGCGATCATGAATCACTCGCGCGAGTTTTTCCAGTTCCACAAGAACGTCAAGATGCAAGTGTCGCGCTCCGCGAAGGGCGTGAAGGCGTTCTTGGACCAGAAGGCGTCCAAGGCCGAGCGCGAGGAGGACCGGCAGGAGAAGCTGCGTCTCAAGGCGCTGAAGGCGAACGATATGGAGGCTTACGGCAAGCTGGTTGCGGAGGCCAAGAACGAG
This sequence comes from Phytopythium oedochilum, assembly GCA_023338025.1. NCBI lineage: Eukaryota > Oomycota > Peronosporomycetes > Pythiales > Pythiaceae > Phytopythium > Phytopythium oedochilum. Next base: position 28,665 of record JAADXX010000207.1, on the reverse strand, counting down.
CGTTTGACGTATCTGCTCTCCCAAACGAACAGCTACCTCGAAAGCATCCGCAAGCTCGTGCGTGAGCACAAGCGCAAGCACCACGTGGTCGATGAGTTCACGCAGGACATCGTGAAGCGCGAGGACGACAGTGGCGAAGCGGAGGAGGACGACGACTTGAACTACCTGGAAGTGGCGTCGAAGGGCGAGCTTCCGCGCCAGCCGATGATGCTCGTGGGCGGCGACTTGAAGGAGTACCAGCTGCGCGGTCTCCAGTGGATGGTATCCTTGTACGACAACCACCTGAACGGCATTTTGGCCGACGAAATGGGTCTCGGCAAGACGATCCAGTCGATCTCGCTGCTGACGTACATCACGGAGATCAAGCACAACCACGGCCCGTTCCTGGTGGTCGTCCCGCTGTCGACGCTGTCGAACTGGGTGAACGAGTTCAAGAAGTGGGCGCCCGACCTCGTGCTCGTGGTGTACAAGGGTCCTCCGCAGGTGCGCAAGGAGATTCACCGGCAGGAGATGGCGAGCTGCCAGTTCAACGTACTGCTCACGACGTACGAGTACATTATGAAGGACAAGCACGTGCTGCGCAAGTATGAGTGGCAGTACATCATCGTGGACGAGGGCCACCGCATGAAGAATGCGCAGAGCAAGTTCGCCATGACGCTCGGCTCGTTGTACACGTCGCGCAACCGCTTGCTCCTGACGGGCACGCCGCTCCAGAACAGTCTTCCGGAGCTGTGGGCGCTGCTCAACTTCTTGCTGCCGACTATTTTCCAGTCGGTCGACACGTTCGAGCAGTGGTTCAGCAAGCCCTTCTCGCAGTTCTCCGGCAACGGCGAGTCGAACGAGCTGTCGGACGAGGAACGAATGCTGATCATCAATCGGCTGCACCAGGTGCTCCGTCCGTTCCTGCTTCGACGCGTCAAGAGCTCCGTGCTCGACCAGCTGCCTGACAAGGTGGAGCGTGTGCTCAAGTGCGAGCTGTCTGGGTGGCAGAAGATCATGTATCGGCGCATCCAGGAGGGAGGCGCGCTGCTCATGGAGACGACCGACGACGACGGACAGCGCAAGGCCAAGACAAAGTACACGTCCAAGGGCCTCTCGAACGTGCTGATGCAGCTGCGCAAGGTGTGCAACCACCCGTACCTGTTCCAGTCGAATGGGTACCAGATCGACTTCGACATTGTGCGCTCGTCGGGCAAGTTCGAGCTGCTGGACCGCATGCTGCCGAAGCTCAAGGCTGCGGGCCACCGCGTGCTCATGTTCAGCCAGATGACGCAGCTCATGCACGTGCTCGAGGACTACTTTGCGTACCGCGGCTTCCGGTACCTGCGGCTGGACGGCTCCACGAGCGCGGACGAGCGCGAGCAGCGCATGTTCATGTTCAACGCGCCCGACTCGCCGTTCTTCATCTTCCTGCTGAGTACGCGCGCCGGTGGCCTCGGTCTGAACCTGGCGACGGCCGACACGGTCATCATCTTCGACAGTGACTGGAACCCGGCGATGGACGCGCAGGCGCAGGACCGCGCGCATCGCATCGGCCAGAAGAACGAGGTGCGCGTGTTCCGCCTGGTGACGAACAGCCCCGTGGAGGAGAAGATCCTGTCGCGCGCCACCGACAAGATGAACATGAACAACCTGGTCGTGGAGGCCGGCAAGTTCAACAACCGGTCAAAGGAGGCGGAGCGCCGCGCGCTGCTCGAGAGCCTGATCAAGATGGAGTCGGAGGAGGCCGCTAACGCTGCGAACGGCGACGACGAGACCTCGAACGTGCTGGTGGACGACGAGCTGAACGAGATGATGGCGTTGACAGACGGAGAGCTGGCACTGTACCAGGCGATGGACGTGGAGCGCAAGGAGCGCGAGGCGCGCGAATGGGCGGACTACTGCAAGCGGATGAACGTGCCGTCGACGCCGCGCAGCCGGCTCATGACGGAGAAGGACGCGCCTGCGTGGCTGCGCGATGCCAACGCGCAGATGGAGCTGGATGTCGCGAGCGGCAAGGCGCAGGAGAAGAACAGCTGGAACTTTGACCTGGCGACGGCGACGGCGAGCCGCAAGCGCAAGGAGATCTCGTACCGCGACCAGTTCACCGACACGGAGTTTATCAAGATGTGCGAGGTCGGGGTGGAGGAGGAGGACAGCGGCGGCGGCGGCGGTGACGACGGGAAGAAGAAGGCGTCGGCGTCGCCCAAAGCCGGGGCCAAGCGCGGCGCGAAGAAGCGCAAGCGCGAGGCTGCAGTCCCCGCGACACCCTCCGCGGACGACGCTGAGGACGAAAGCAAGCTCGGGGAGTTTGGCGACGGCCACGACGAAGGCGGAGAGGATTTGGACGAGGAGACCCGGCGTGAGCGGACGGTCATGAGCTACTTCTACGGCAAGATCCACGACAGCGTGCTCAAGCTGACGGATCCGTCGGGCCGGTCACGCACGGAGCTGTTCCTGGAGAAGCCGTCGGCGATCGACTACCCGGACTACTACACGATCGTCAAGCACGCGATGGACCTGGGCACGATCCGCTCGCGCATCGACGGGCTCCAGTACGCGTCGCACGCGGCGTTCGAGGCGGACGTTCGGCAGATGGTGGCGAACGCGCAGCTGTACAACCACCCGCAGTCGCTGGTGGTGTACGACGCGCTGGAGATCGAGAAGCTCGTCAAGAGCAAGATGAAGCGCGTGCGCAACAAGACGGCGGCGCAGCTCGCGGACGAGTTCGAGGACGCCAAGCAGCAGCACAAGGCGCGCTCCAAGGCCCGGAAGGACAAGAAGCGCGCGCGCCACGGCGCGTAGAGCTGCTGCTGTAACATGAAGAGAGAGAGAGGAAGGAGCGGTGTCGCGTTGCGTTGGCTCGCATCTCCACGTCGACACACCGTGCTGGTGATGGGATGTATCGAGCGCTAGTGACGGAGCATCGCGGTGGAGCCAATGCAGCTGAGCCGTGGACTTGATGAGCCTGCATCGTCAAAGACGAACGACAGAAGGTGCGCTATTTACGCACGCAGAGGCTGCGACAGCATGAGCAAGTGTCCACGCTCACCACCTCACACGTCCGCCCGGCAGTTGCGCGATCAGTTCCTTGTCCAATAGCCAAGCGGCCGCTTTACGCGCCAGCTTCCACATACTGCGTGTGTGAAGCCGGATTCAAAGAAATCATGCGAAAAGTGCTCATCCAACGGGTTCCTATACTGAAACCAAGTGAAACCAACCCCCGTCGATATCCTGAAGCAGCCTTTTCACGTCGCCACAACGCCCAAAGAAGCGAGCCATTCGCCGTAAACTGTAACGTTCAGTTTGCGACTCGCGCGGCGGCCGGCATGTGGTGGTGGGGCGTCTGCGCGGGCGCGTCCTGCTCGACGGACGTGGCGGTGCGTCCGTCCTCCCCCTCGCCCCCTTGCTCGCCGCCTTCGTCGCCCGCCAGCCGCCGCCGCGGACGCCGCGCGCCGCTGTACGAGGACCTGCGGCCGCTGAGCGTCAACTCGCCGGCCAGGTCGTCGAGCGCCGCGTCCGTCTCCTTCACCGGCGGCGACGTCGTGCGGCCGGGAGTCTACACAGCAAGACACGCGCTCACGCATGAGCTGGTGGCCATCAAGGTGCTGCCGCGCGCGCTGCTCAAGGACCGCGCGACGCGCCGCCGGCTCCGGCGCGAGCTGCGCGTGCTCAGCCGCTGCCGCGCGCACCCGAACCTGCTCACGCTGCACGGCGCGCACTCGTCGTCGCCCGCCACGGTGGAGCTCGCGTTCGAGCTGGCCAAGGGCGGAGAGGTCATGAACCGGTTCCTCGCCGCGTCTTCCGGCTCGCCGGGCATCATCCCAGGCTCCTCCTCTGGAGTGTTTTCCAACAGCGCCAGCTACCGCTTCAGCGAGGCTGAAGTCAGCCGCGTGATCGCCGCGTGTGCCTCCGGACTGGCGTTCCTGCACGACCAGCGCGTGGTGCACGGCGAGGTCCGGCCGGAGCACGTGCTGTTCAGCGATGGCGAGCCCGACTCGCGCGTGCTCATCGTCGGCTTCGGCCGCGCCGCTCCATGGGACGCGCTATCGCTGCGGTCGTCGGCGACTTCGCGGCCCTCCCGAGCCTCCAAGGCGCCTCGGTATCTGTGGGAAGACCGCCGCCACGTCCACTTCTTGCCGCCGTTCGTGTTGCGGCGCAAACGGCGACTCGCTACCAGCGACGCAGCCGTGAGTGGGTGTGGCGGCATCTGCGACTGGTCGGACCGGGGATCGATCCAGAAAGACCACGTCGACGAAGCGAACCTGGTGCAGAGCTGGCGTGAGGCCCAGCAGATTGACGTCTGGGCGCTTGGCGTCGTGACGTACATGCTGCTTTGCGCAGAGTACCCGTTCAGCGACGTTGGCGGTGGAGAAGTCAGTTGCATACCGACAAGCAGCTCGACAGAGGAGCTCGAGGCGCGCATCCTTGGCGACAGTGTCGCTTTTCCGATCACTGTCACCAGCAACAACACGGACGGCGGCAGCCTCCGCGAGAGCATCGGAAGCAGCAGCGGCTGTACCCAGCCATTGACTCGAGCGGCGAGGGACTTTGTGCTGCGGCTGCTCGAGAAAGACCCGAGGAAGGCGATGAGCATGCGGGACGTGCTGGCTCACCCGTGGATCAGTTCGCAAGTCGCAAGCGAAGTTCCGTGGACGAGCGCGAACCTCGCGAAGCACCAGCGCTTCGCAGCCCAGTACTCGATGGAGGTTGCCGTGTCCCACACCGGGGCCGGCGCTAGCGGCAGACGTCGAGCCACGCTCGGAACCGACAGCGGCATGGATGGCGTGTGTGTTGTGGTGGAAGACGCTGGCGAGCCGTACCGAATGTCCACGCGCGACGCAGACGAGGAAATCGACGTGAATGGAGACGACACGTACTACGGCCGGCCGTCCTGGGTGTCGACGGACGGGCAAGAGCTGTATCTGTCCGAGGAGGAGCAGCAACGGCCGAGTGCGGAGGCTTACATGCGGCTCGCCGACGACGAGATGAACCAGTGCGCCATCGACCACGAGCAGGTCAGGACGGTGCTGGTCGGCACAGCAGCGGACGACGCGTTCGACCCGAGCTGCATGTCTCCGGCCGAGTTTGCGCAGGCTGGGCGGCAGCGGTCGCTCGACAAGATGTGGCAGATCCTCGTTCGCCAGCGGCGGTTCTTCTCGTTCAAGTCGCTCAGCTCGAGCTTCAACTCGTCGGGCAAAGCGAGTGACAAGGCGGAGGCGCGTCTTCCATTAGAAGCCTAGAGATGGTGGCCGTCAGTCAGCACGCGATGCCTCCAACATAGACGCTCCAGAGGCATGCTGGCTCAGTGCGGTCGCTGTATTCGCTGCTGTCCTTCGTCCTTCGTCCTTCGTCTAACGGGGCGGCCTCGACCCTGGCTGGAGTCACCCAGTCTCTTCTCGCTGCTGTAACTATCTGACTGGCGCGTTTACGAGAAGGATGCGCGGTCGAACACGTGGAGCGGCAGCGACTTGGTCATGAGCCGGAAGTAGGCGAGCTGCGACTCGTCCGGCTTGTCTGTGAAGGGGACACATGCACACCATCGTTAGTTCGTTGACGGCGCTATCGTGTCAGGACGCGGCCACTTGTTCGCTGCAACGCACCTTGCAGGAAGCTGACTTCGTTATAATACGCGACCACGCGCTTGAGCTCCTCGGGCGAGTAGACGCGCAGCGTCTTGCGCAGCTTGCGGTAGTCGACCTGCTTCTTAAAGTCGAACTTGGAGGGGAAGTTCTCCGTCACGGCGGCCACGAAGAGCCCGTTCTTGAGCGCGCGCGCGGGCTTGAGGCCCTCGGCGTCCACGTCCTTGAGCGCGTCGACGACCGAGATGTCGGACGGCAGCACCTCCTGGCCCTCGAAGCCAAAGACGGTCTTCTGGAACCAGAGGTTGTACTCGTCGATGGCGACGAGCACGGGGAACTCGGTCACGAGCGCCAGCTCCGCGCGCAGGTCCACGACGGCCGTGCACGCGAGCTCCTCGTCCTGGATGCCGTTCTCGACCAGGTCGCGCAGCGTGAGCGCGGCCTTGTCGAACGTGCCGTCCGTCTTGGGCTTGGCGCCGAGCGCCGCCGGGTAGTACCGGTCGCCGTAGTCGCCGCGCAGCGACACCTGCGCGAGCTGCTCGCCGTGGCAGCGCAGCAGCTGCTGCAGCAGCTCGACGCCATAGACGTCAATGTCGAACTTGTCTTCCGCGAACGGCGACTTCATGACGTACGGCGCGTCCGTGCACCAGGCGCGCGCGCTGGGCACGAAGAGCACGAGCCAGCCGCTCTCGCGCGCGAACTGCACGATCTGGTGCAGCGCGAACGTCTTGCCGGCGCCGCGCTCGCCGTCCAGCAGGAACGCGCTCGGGGGCTGCTCCCCGTCCGTGGGCCCGGCCGCCCAGCGCTGCATGGCCGAGATGACCTCGAGCGTCGCGTCGCGCAGCATGATGTGCCGGTGGCCCACGAGCTCGAACGTCTCGTCCAGGCGGCGCGCGACGCCCTCGGGGAACAGCGCCGCCTGCGTCTCGGGCGACAGCGGGAAGAACTGCAGCCGCTGCGCCGCCGACGCCTGCGCCAGCGGTTCGGCAGCGATCACGCTCGTGCTGCTCGAGCTCTCGGCCGGCGCCGCGTCGCTGCTCTCGCCGCCGGCCGTCACCGACGTGGACAGCGCGCGCGCGAGCGAGGCCGAGCCGCGCAGCTGCAGCGCGCGCGCGCCCTTGAGCGACGACGACAGCACGCGGAGCGCCATGGAGGGGGGCGGGAGGGAGGGAGGTCGCGCCTGGGGGCTCAAGCCGATCGCCGGGACAATCGCGCTGAGCCGTCCGATACGCGCCGCAGCCAGCCATGACCCGCCTCGAGATGTAAATAGTGTGGGTCACGTAAGTTGTGTGGTCATCGATGGAGAGGTACGTGAATAGTGTCGACCACACTAGATAAAGATACATGTCAGTAACTCGAATTTGTGACGTCTGATTCAACACAGGATACGCTCTCGACGTTGAAAATAGCCAACCGCAATTAGCGCGCCGGGGTTTCGTCTGCCTTGCCTTGCGCGAATCGATCCCATTGCGTGAGCGCCTTCGTCCCGCTGTTGTATCAAACGGGTCGGTAGCGAGCGATGGGCTCGGCGGCGTCGACGGCGAGGGACGAGCTCCGGGCGGTGGCGGCGGGCGACGCGGCCAGCGCAACCGTCCCGCTGACGTGCAAGCTGACGCCGGACGAGGTGGCCGCGTTCTCGGGCGCGTCGCACTTTACGCCCGACGAAGTCGTGGCGCTGTTCGTGCACTACGACCTCATCAGCTCGGCCAAGCGCGACGACGGACTGATCGACCGCAGCGAGTTCCAGACGGCGCTGGGCTTCACGGTCAAGGAGTCGCTGTACGTGGACCGGATCTTCCAGCTCTTCGACGCCAACGGTGACTCGTTCATCAGCTTTGCCGAGTTCCTGCAGAGCGTCTCGACGCTCTCGTCCAAGGGCACCACGGACGAGAAGATCAAGTGTGCGTCGAGTTGGAGGGGGGTTGTATCTTGTCGTCTATTGCAATGGCTAACAACGCGCGCGCGCTCGTACGAACCCTCCGACAGTCTCGTTCGACGTGCTGGACCTGGACCGCGACGGCAAGATCTCCAAGCCGGAGCTGCTGAGCATGCTCGAGGCGTGCATCCAGGAGAACGGCATCAACATCCCGCCGAGCTGCCTGCACACGATCGTGGACAAGACCATGGCGGACGTCGACACGGACCGGGACGGGCTCATCAGCTTCGACGAGTACCGCGCGCTCAACCTGGCCAACCTGCACATGCTCAACCACGTGACCTTCAACATCTCGGGCTTCATCGCCGAGTACATGCCAACGTTGCGCGCCGTCGTCGCCAAGAAGGGCTCCTCCTAGATCAACTGCTTCGGACTTTTTTGGTGTTGTTCCTCAACGAATGGGTTCAAGCGCGACTGGGGCGACACACGATCTGTACACAAAATTGTCGAGTAATCCGATTGTGTGACGCCTGCGAAACGTGATATTCTGACATCCTGGCAGCGCGAACGAATTCGGCAGGGAGGCGGTGTGAATGGACAAGAAGCTCACGAGCCACAAAAGACTCGCTTGCCACCATGAGTGGGCTCGATGAGACTCGACACGTGCATGCATGCTTCTGAGGTTGAAGGTAGGTCGTCTTCAGCGCTTTATCATTGTTCTTTTTCGTGTCGCACAATCGGCGAAAAAGAAATCGGCGAATGAATCAGGACTCCTCTCACGAGGAAAGCAAACCTTTACGCTCACAAATAGGCAGCGGGTTATTCCAATGATTGCCTGAAACAGGTTTCAGAAACTCATTCTATCCTGGATAGTTTGTAATCGCCTCTTGTTCTAGAAAACGCCGGGTTTATAATAGATTCGTGCCGTCTAATTATGGTCCGCCTCTTGCGCTTTGTATAGTTGTGCGGTATGCAACCGTACGTACGCACGCAGACCCCGATACTATCTATAGGTCTCTTCATTCTCAGCTGTTTCAATCTCGCCCGCGCCGCCTTTCCGAGGACGCCGCGCGCCGCTCCCGCCCCGCCTGCCGCGCGCCGCCGCTCGCGCTAGAGCGAGAACGGCCGCGCGCTCGACGAGCAAGCGCCGGCGTCTACGTACAAGTACAGAGTCCCCTTGCGGCCGAGGGCTCCGCTCCCAGCTTCGCACATTCTCTGGTGCGTATCGAGTCTGAGAGGGGGTTGCACTTGCCGGCTCGACGTAATGCGGAAGCTGACGGACGGGACGACAACCGATCGAGCAGAGAGCTTTGCCTACATCGAGTGAGTGCGTCGCGTCCGTCGCTCAAGAAGGAAGGGGAACGCCCGCCGAACGCACGCGGAACGCAGGGGCAGGTGCGAGCCGATCAGTGGTCTTTGCAGCCGCCGCGAGGGGAGGGGAGCGCCAGCGAGTCCTGGCTGGGGCGGACCGGTCCCTCGTCTAGAGCGTGTTTGGCCCGGGCGAGCGCGGCCGATGTTCGTCTCCGCCTGTCTAAGCGCGTCCGTGTGTGACTGTATCGCAGCGCCGGACCGGCGAACGCGCGCCATGCCCGAGTACTCGCCCCGCCGCGGGCCGGGCAACCAGGTCGCTGGCGGCTACGACGAGCGCCGCGCGGCGCTCGTGGGGCCGCCCAAGCTGCGCGCCGACGCGCCGCAGAACCAGCCGCAGCAGCCGGAGGAAGTCGCCGGCGTTCTCAGGTCCTCTCCGCCGCCGTACGCGACGCTCGCCGGCGAGAAGAGCGCCGAGGAGGAGCAGGGGCTGGACGAGACGCCGGGCCTCCCGACAGCGGCCGAGCTGTTCTCGATCCCGCCGTACGCGGTCAAGATCGGCAAGGAGATCGGCAAGGGCGCCTTCTCGGTCGTGTACGCGGGCGAGTTCCGCCGCAAGCACGTGGCCGTCAAGTGTCAGCCCAAGGACGCCGAGGGCTGCATCCCGCCCTTCGTGCTGCGCGAGGTGCAGATGCTGAGCCTCCTGCAGCACCCGCGGCTGCTGTCGTTCGTCGGTGCGGCCGACAACGTCAAGGCCAAGCAGGTGTGGATCCTGAGCGAGTTCTCGAACAACGGGGACGTCGACTTGCTGCTGCGCGCCGTCCGCAAGCAGACGCAGGCGCACCCGGGATGGAAGACGATGGCGCAGATCGCTCTCGACGCGGCCGAGGGCGTCGCGTTCCTGCAGTCGCGCCGCATCATCCACCGCGACATCAAGTCGTCCAATATCCTGCTGGACAAGGAGAACCGCGCCAAGCTGTGCGACTTTGGGTTCGCCACCGAGATTGACGCGTCCACGACCAAGGCGGACGGCGACACGGACGAGAGCAAGGCGCGGCGCAAGTCATACTGCGGCACAGACGCGTACATGGCGCCAGAGATGTTCCTGGACGAGGACTACGACGAGAGCGTGGACATCTTCAGCTACGGCGTCGTGCTGATGGAGATTCTGTGCTGCCGCCAGGCGAACGCGGACGGCTTCCTCATGCGTCTCCCTCAGTTCAAGTTCCGCGTCTCGCTGTCCGAGTTCCAGGACGCGCTCCCAGTGTCGTGCCCGCCGGCGCTTGCGCGCCTGGCAGAGCAGTGCGTGTCTTTCGAGCCGCATGACCGCCCGCGCGTCACCGACATCGTCTCGGCGCTGCAGGCTGTGCTGTCTGACAAGCAGTGCGACTTAGACGCGGCCGTGGAGCTGCGTCCGTTCACGCCTATCGATAGGGAGCCGCAGATCGAAGAGGACGACGAGTACTACGGCGAGAACGACGACGATGAAGAGGGCGAGGATGACGAGGAGGATGACGAGGACGAAGAGGAGGACGAAGAGGAGGAGGAGGAGGAGGAACACGACCGCTTGGACTCGGACGCGAATGAGCGCAGTGCCGAGTCCGAGAGCGCGGAAGACCCGTTCCTGGACAACGCAAGCTTCGACGGAGAGGACGGCGACAAGTTGCAGCCGCTCCAGCGGATCCCGGCGACGCCCGCTCCTCGACACACTGGCGTGATCCTCAAGCGCAACCGCCGCGGAGCCCGAAAGTGGTCGGAGAAGTGGTTCATCCTGGACCATGACCATCTGCACTACTCGGACATGCCGCAGCCGCAGGTAACAGTGGGCGGACGTCGTCGCAGCAACTACGTGCCGCCGATCTCGTCGCTGTCGCTGCGCGAGTGCCGCATTTGGAAGACGATGGAGATGCCGGAGCTGCGCTTCAACGTGATCGACAGCAACTGGAAGATCAAGCGCGAGCTGCAAGCGGTCAACAAGGCGGACCTTGAGATGTGGATGGAGCTGATCAACCAGGGCATCGACTACGCCAACGAGCTGTACGCGTCGGAGCGGGACACGCAGACGAGCGACACGAGCTCGCAGCGCAACAGCAGCAGCAACGGCAGCTCGCACCGCAGCTCTAGCAACAGCCGCTCGAGCCGCGAGAGGCGGTACCTCGAGCAGCAGCGGCAGGAGCAGCAACAGCAGCGCGCGGCGCTGGCAAGTAGTAGCAAGGAAGCGGTCGTGCGCAAGGCGCGCCGCTCCAACAGCGATATCGGCAGCAGTGTCAAGGCGGCGCGTCGGGTTCTCAAGACCAAGTCGATGCCGCTGCCAGAGGAGGAGTACCAGGAGACTCCGGAGGACCTCGAGGACGAGGTGTACGTGTGGCTCAAGGACCTCGGGTTCCAGAAGTACATCGCCACGTTCCGCGCCAAGGGCTTTTCGTCCATCGACTTTATCCGCGAGGTAAGCTCGCGCACTGTTGGTGATGATGGCTGGTCGGTTAGTTGTGTTGCGCTGTTCTGACGCGTGTGCCTTTCTCTCGCTCCATTGTCCAGACGGGCATTGAGAAGGAAGACCTCAACTTCCTGGGCGTCCGCGAGCCGGCGGCGCGGAGGGCGCTGACCAAGGCTGCGCGTGTGCTGCGCAACGAGGAGTAAGGCGACGCGTGCGTGTTCTCTGGAGCTCAAGGACTCCATCTTGCATTCCTCTTGGTATCATATCCCCCCACACACTGCATTCCCACCACTATCTATCAGCAGAAAGAGAAAAACAAAGGATTGACATCACATGTTTACACTGCTAGTGTCGCGATGTACTAACTACCTTACACGCCAATGAAGCAGCAGCAGCAGCATGCGCCATCAAAAGACAAATGATATTGGAATGCGAACACTTGGGCCACGCGAGCTTCTCCTACATGTCCGAGCCGACGAGCGACCTAAACTAGCGGCGCGTTGGCCGTCAGCCCGTCCTCGATGCCCGAGAGCAAGTTGCGCAGGAAGGTCTCCGTCACGCGCGTGTAGTTGATGATGTCCGACCGGTTCATCTTCTCGAGCGGCAGCTCCGAGAGCCCCGTCAGGTGCTCCGCGTTCTTCTCCAAGTTCTCCTGCAGGTACTCGAACAGGTTCTTCTCCTTGCCCGGCGGCAGGTAGTACCCGAACGCGTACGTGTACTTGAGCACACGCCGGCACTCGATGAGCTGCTCCGTCGCCGCGTTCAGAAACTGCACGTCGATCCAGGAAGCGTCTCCGTGGTTCGCCTGCAGCTCGATCATGCGTGCCTCTGTGCCCTCGCGCATGCGCTGCGCGAACTTGCCCGCCTCCGAGTGGTTGGCGTAGCGCTGGTAGTAATGCAGGTAGCGATCCAGCTCCGCCTTGGCGCGCGCCGCGTCAGAGTCCGTCGGCACCTTCTCCGGGTCGTACCGGTTGCACTTGTAGTACCCGCCAGTCCCCGACCCGTGCTTCTCCCATGTCTCCATGCAGATCTGTCATGGAGCACCACCAACACCTTTGTGTCAGCACATGAACCGACCGCGGCGGTCCATTAACGCGATGCAAGCCAACGCGCACCCAGCAGAACTCGTAGGTGCAGCTCTTGCACGTCATGTGGTTGCAGCCCTGGTTCTTCTCGATGCGCACCGAGCACTTGGGGCACTTCTTCGTGTTGGCCAGGATCCAGTTGGCCGTCTCCGACTCGTTGCGGCACTTCTCCTGCCACGCCGCCAGCTGCTCGCACGACACGGGCGCGTGCGCCTCCTCGCCGCAGCGCAGGCAGAACACGCAGCCGCACGTGCACGTGACCGACGAGAGCCCGCCGGCGCTTGACACGGCCTTGCTGCACCCGGGGGCCGGGCACCACTTGACGCCCTTGTTGATGTCCACGTACGAGCGCAGCAGGAAGCGCGCGTACTTGCGGAAGTCCTCGGCGCTCGTGAACCGCTTGAAGATCTCGTCCGTGACCGCCTGCAGTGCGCACATCGTGAAAGAGTCAGACAGGGGAAGAACGTACGTACGTACTCACGGCTGTAAGCGCCGCCAAGCTCTTGCCTCCCTACCTCTTTGCAGCCGTGCGCCGGACACGTCGTGCTCACGCACACTGGTCCCTCGGCGATCTTGAGCGATAAATATGGTTGCCAGCAATTCTACGCGCGAGGAACAGTGAGTGTCAGTGTGGTCATAAGCGACGAAGACAGCGATCCGCACGCGACGTACCAGGCAGTAGACGTGGCCGCAGCCCATGCCAAAGACCTCGTTGCCCGGGTACGAGTCGCAGCAGATCAGGCACTCGACCTGTATTTAGGTCGCAGCACGTCTGTCAGTCGTTGAGGTTGCTGTGTCCATGCAGGGATCTGATACCGACTCGACGCACCTGTGTACTCGGCGGGAACGTTGGGGACGGCGCGTTGGCGAACGCGAGCCCGGCGTCGGCCAAGGCCTTGCCTGGGTCCGCGTAGTACCCCTCGAAGAGCTTCTCCTTGTTCCAGGCAAAGTAGCGCAGCATGACGGCGGCCTGCGCCACGGGCACCTCGAGCACCTGCGCGATCTCGCGGATGAGCGAGCGCTGCTCCACGAACAGCTCCTCCTCGTCGATCACGCGGTAGTCCTCGCCCTGGCGGCGCGAGGCCGCGGCCGCGGCCGCGTCCAGCCCCGCGTGCGTCTTCTTCTTCTTCTTCTTGGCGGCCGACCCGCCGCGCGGCGACAGCCGGGACGCCGGGTGCGCAAACGTCGCCTGGTGCGGTGCGAGCCCTGCGGCCGCCGCCACCGAGTCGGACGCCACGTCGCTCTCTTCCTCTTCCGAGTACTGGTACTCGTCGTCCTCATCCTCGTCGTCCGCAATGTCCTCGTGCGCGGCCGCCTGCTCCTCCTCGTCCTCGTCCTCCAGGTCGCTGTAGTGGTACTCGTCCTCCTCGTCCGAGTTGAGCGACATGGACCGCGCCAGCGTCGGCTGCGGTGCACCGTTCATCGTCGCGGGCGCTGGGCAATCGGCCGGGCGGGCGGGCGGGCGGGCGGACGGCTTGAGGCGCGAGGCTTCTACTGCTGCTGCTTCTTCTGGTTCTCCGACTTGCGCGGTTCGCGTCGGGGAACAGAGCGAAAATGCTGGGAAAGAAGGAGGGCGACGACTCGAGTATAGTGGAATCGAGTCTAAATTTACGATCCAAAGCAAAGCTGGGCCGCGCTGGTAATTTACGTGATACGAGACGGACCGGACCTAGTCGCGAGAGAACGGTAAAGGGGGTGAAAGGGGTACATACAAGTGTACCGGATAGGTGGTACGTGTACCGTTATTGGGATGCGTCAGCCTTGGGACTGACTGTCGAACGTACAGATTGACGCAAGTGGCGGACGACTCGTGGGCCACGAGTCGTGGGGTCGCAAACACCCAACGGTCGAGATTGCTTCGCCCAACTCAAGACTTGCTTGCTTGGTTTTCCTTCGCGAGGCAGTTTACAGTATTGTAGTGTTACCGGACCAGCAGTGTATCGGGTGAAATGCAAGCTCGTGCTGCGGGTCGGACCCTTTCAACAAGGGTCACTTGGCAGCCACATCTGCCTTGCGAACGCGCAGTGTAATCGACCTACAGTGTTTGATGAACCCTTTCAGGGACCAACCAAACGCCAGAAGATCGCCAGGCGGTTCGGGTTGGGCACCTCCTCTCTTCCGAATTTAGCCCTTGTATCAATGCTCTTGTTGCGATCTCGGCCGGACGCTCGGGGACGCGGCTTTCGCGGGCGCTCAATAAATATACAGAGCATATCGTCCAGCAATACTATAGGTAAAGCCTGCCCTTCGCACCAGTGTCCCGCCGCATAGTACGCCCCGCGCGATGCGGCGGCGCCCACGACGCGCGAAGCGAGCGTTGTTTGGTTTAGAACTTGAAGCCCTTTGCATACTGATAATACTGCTTGTCCTCAGCCGCGGGTAGGGTTCGTCCGACAGAGTTCAGCATTGTCCAGTCCGGCTGTTTCGCACGGCCACATGAGTGCCGCCGCGTTGTCCAATCGCGGGCGTCGGCACGATCATCCGACGAGAACGAGAACCCGCAAGGGGCCACAAGCGAATCCTCCGACCGGTCGTCGCGTCCGGGTATTCGTCCCTGGGTCCCCGTCCTCTAGGTCCATCGTCCGCAGGAGGTCCATCGTCCGCAGGAGGTCCATCGTCCGCAGCAGGGAGGGCCGTCGTCCGCAGGTTTAAATTACTTCGCTCGACACTACACTAGCCGACAAGCATGGGGCTCGGCGCCGGCGGCGTCATCGGCATCATCCTCGCGGTGCTCGTCCTGGCGGGCGTCGCGGGCTTCTTCGCCCACCGGCACCTGCAGTCGCAGCGGCAGCTGGACGACGGCAAGCACCTGGACGGCGACTACCCGGCGTCCAAGCCCGTGGAGCTGGCGGCCACGCAGTCCTCGCCGGTCGAGTACGACTTCACGGGCGGCGCGGCGACGCCCGCGGGGGACACGGGCAAGAGCGGCGCGTCCTCGATCGCCATGCTGAACCCGCAGATGGCGTCTAGCCCCGGGTCGTACTATTCGGGCGGCGCCTCGGCCGGCGGCGCGCAACTCTACAGCGCGCCGCAGCAGCAACAGCAGCAACAGCAGCAACATCAACAGCAGCAACAACAGCAACATTACTACGAGGAGCAGGAGAAGCCGTCGCCGTTCGAGATGAGCCAGGTCAAGTACACGACGATGGACTCGGCGCGGTCGAGCCCGTCGTTCCGGTCGAGCGGCGAGGTGCCGCTCGCGTCCAAGCGGTCGCTGACGCACCTGGAGGAGGAGGAGTCGACCGAGTTCAACAGCAGCTCGCTGGCCGAGTCGTACGCCGAGTCGTACGCCGAGTCGTACTCGCAGTCGTACCGCGGGACGTACGGCGCGCAGAGCCTGCTCGGGTCGTTTGACCAGGGCAACGTGGACACGCGGCCGTTCGGCGAGAGCCTGACGGACAACGCGCCGCGCGCGCGCGACTCTTCCGCGGACGCGAGCGAGGCCGGCGGCGGCGGCGGCGGCGGCGACAAGAGCCACTGGCTCGCGGCCATGGACGACATGCGCGGCACCAACGACAGCTACGCCATGCTCGAGTCCGGCTCCTTCGACCGCACGTCCGCGCTCTCGCGCTTCTCGACCGACTCGCGCGACAGCAAGTTCTAGAAGTAGCAGGAGTGCGGATGACGGCGGCGGTGGCGACCAGAGAGCGATGTGTGTGTGTATCTATAGGCAAGAAGGAGAGCGCGGCGAAGACCGAGCAAAGGTGAAGCAGACGTGAAGCAGAGGTGAAGCAGTACATGAGCCTTCGCCTGCTGCTTGTCCGTCTGCGTACGTGTCGTTCAAGGCCGTCGGTCTCTCCTGATAACGATGATGATGGCAACGAGACGATATGAAGAGCATCTATCGAAGGGATCGCGGCCCCGAGACTAGCGGCGCGGGCCGGCGCCGCGCTTGGGCGGCGGGAAGTGCAGCGGCACGGCCAGCACGGCGCGCTGCACCTGCTTCTTGGTCGCGAGCGCGCCGCCGTAGACGGCCGAGTCGCCCTTGGCCTTCTCCACGAGGCAGCCCAGTTGCCGGCAGTACACGCTCAGTCTGCGCACAGACAAGCATCCGAGTGAGTGAGTGAGTGAGTGAGTGAGTGAGTGAGTGAGTGTGGAGGTGTCCGACATCCGACTGCTCGGCTAGGACGCGGACGTACGAGGAGGCGGCGCGCTTGAGGTCGGTCGCGACCTCGGTCAGGTCGAGGCTGAAGTCGTTGACGGTGAGCGCGACGACGAGCAGGTAGAGCACGAGCTTGTCCTTGAGCGTCTTGGGCTGCAGGTACGTCGAGTGGCCCTGCTCGTTCTGCGTCGAGTCGGTGAAGAGCTTGAGCAGGTGGCGCATGACCACGAGCGGCACGTCCTTCTCCTCGCTCAGCGCGGCCGCCGACTTGCGGATCGGGAAGTGCGAGCCGTAGAGGTCGAGCAGGTACGACAGGTACACAATGTACGCCACCTTGGTCGCGTCGTACGGCGTCGGCAGTGACAGCAGCAGCCGCGTCGGCAGCGCCGTGAAGCCCACGCTGCGCGTGTACTCGGCCACGTTGGTCGTCTCGAGCGCCGCGATCACCTGCTCCGCCTGCATCTTGAGCGCGTCCATCACGTGCGCGTCGAGGACTGGAGCGTGTCGATAAGGAGGCGGTCAGCAGTGCAGCGTACAACTACAGAGAGAGAGCGTGTGTGTGTGCCATCACAACAGACAGACGTACACTTGCGGAGGTTGTAGACGCGGTCGGGCGTGGGCGCGTCGACGTCGATGGGCGGCAGCAGCGCGTTGCGCGTCGAGGCCAACGCGGCACCCTCGCTCGAGTAGTTGGCGTCGCGCGCGCGCGCCTCGAGCAGCGCCTTCTGCGCCTTGTCGACCTTCTTCTGCAGCGTTTGCGCGACGGAGGCGGCGCCCGAGATGTTCTCAAGGCTGACCACGTTCTCCTCGCGCGACTTTTGCATGCGCTTGCTCTTCTTGGAGCCAAAGACCTCGACCAGGTCCCTGCGCTGCTCCATGAAGCCCTTGTCCGCGCCGCGGTCGTCGTCTACGTTGTCGCTCGCGCCCTTGACCGTCTGCTGCATGACGTAGATCTGGTCCACGTTCATGACGCGCACCTCGCCCGTGGCCTTGTCGAACACGCCGACGGCGTAGCTCGCGCAGTCGTTGGCCGCGCCGAGGTACCCGAAGTTGGCGCCCTGGTACGCCACCTTGTCGGCGCTCGCGACCACCAGCCGCTGCTTCTTCGCCGGGTTCTCGAACACCTCGAAGCCAAGGTCGCTGCGCTTGTTGGGCGGCGGCGGGCCGTTCCGGAACGTCGCTACAGAGGCGTCAATACGGATCCGCAAGGCGTCGTCAGTCGATCGTGCATAGCTCGGCGGGTACAGACCGTTGGGGGATGGGAGGGGCATGGGCGCACGCACCGACGAGCGGCGCGGCCGCATCGAGCGACGGATCGTGCTGCAGCGTCACCTCGGCGCGCTTGCTCATGGTCGTCGGCGGCGGGCGGTGGCAGCCAGGGAAATGCTGCTTGCCGTCGCTTGGAGCTCTTCCCAGCCAATGCCAGGCGCGCGATCGCTTTTCGACCAATCGTCATCATTGAAGCTAATTTTCAACGAATCATACGCATTATTGCTGGTTCACGACAGGCTTTATAGCCAATGGGGTCTATTAATGATGTTTTAGATACTTGGATTGGCTGAAATTGGGATCATTCTGATTAATATTGCCCGACGTCACGTGGAGACGCAGATTTTCGCCCCCCAACGACGACGACGACCATGGCGGAGGACGACGCGGCCAAGATGACGGCGAGCCTGAACCTGATGCGGCGCATGCCGCCGCGCCACGTGGAGAGCGACCTGTATAGCCTGTCGCGGCTGGCGCCGGCGCTGGCGGACGACCTGTACCAGCGCGTGGACCAGCCGCTGCAGGTGGCGGTGGACCCGACGAACGGCCGCAAGTACCTCCTGTGCGACTACAACCGCGACGGCGACGCGTTCCGCTCGCCATGGAGCAACAAGTACGAGCCGCCGGTGGGCGACGGCGAGGGCTTCTTCCCCTCGGAGACTCTGCGCGCGCTCGAGGTGCAGGCCAACGAGATCTTTGACTCGTACCGCGAGCTGTACTACCAGGGCGGCGTCTCGTCGGTCTACATGTGGGACCTCGAGCCGGGCTTCGCCGCCTGCTTCCTCGTGCAGAAGGACGTCGAGGACCAGCGGTTCGTGCAGAAGGGCACATGGAACTCGATCCACGTCGTCGAGGTGCAGGAGCTGCAGGGCAAGAAGGCCGTCTACCGGCTCACCACGTCCGTGCTGCTCGCCATGAAGGTCAACCGCGCCGAGCTCGGCGACCTGACGCTCGACGGCACGCTCACGCGACAGGTATGCGCGGCTGTTGTCGGGTTGGTCTCGTCGTCCTCTTGGTTCTCATGTGGGTCGTGTCGTGTGTCTGTGTGTATGCGCGCACACAGGCGGAGAAGACGCTCGAGTACGAGGACCAGTTCTCGCACGTAAGCAACATGGGCCGCATGATCGAGGACATGGAGATCGAGATGCGCTCGAGCCTGGACGGCGTGTACATCTCCAAGACGCGCGAGGTGATCAACGGCATGCGCAAGCTGCAGCAGGGCCCCGTCGCGGGCAATGCCTTCGTCGGCGAGCTCGCGGGCGCCGTGCTCAAGCACGGGCTCAAGAAGGGCTTGTCGCAGGACGAGTGATGTTGGCGAGACTGCAGCACCCAGCCAGGGATGGAATACACCACCCGTCAGTCCTGCTCACATAAACAAATGGCAGCTAATTGTTAAACGTTGAGTGAGTTGAGCCAGGTCTTCTTCTCCTCGATGCCGCTCAGGACGATGCCATACTGGCGCGCAATCTCTTGGAACTGCGCGTCTCCGCTGCGGTACATCTCGAGCTTGGCTCGCAGCTACAACGGACGCAACATACGAAGGCGTTAGCGTTCCGAGCAGACGGATCACTATGCACGTAGCGTGTACCTGCTCGCGCTCTTCCATCGCTCGCCGCTTCCGCTCTTGCAGTGCGTCGCTGCACACAATGCACATCAACCGCACCGTGTCAGTAAGCACTTGATGGAGCGGGGATGCCATCCATACGAACAACTTACTGGGCTCGACGAAGCACTTCGACGTTTTCAGCAGGATACATCTCCACAGCAAGCTGGTCCACGAGCACCTGCGCCTTCGCGCGCATGGCCTGAGCGCACGCCATGAGCCACTGGATCTTGGTGTGCAGTACGCGCGGCTGGTCGTTGCGCTGGTGATCAATCAACATCCTCGTGATGACTGTCGCCATCTCTTTGCACAGCTCCACGTCCTTGATGAGCTGCGCGCGTAGTTGGCGCTCGGCCGCCGCGTTCTCTCGACCAAGTTGCAGTTTCCGCGCCTCGAGCTCGACCAGCAACGCCGGTAGCTCTGCAATCCTCGAGATCGACACGATATCTGGCGCACCTGGCGCAGCGGGGCGACGAGCCGCCTCCATCAACGAAGGCATGGCCAGCTGGCACACGTCGGTGCACTGCTCGCGCAGCCGCTGCTCGAGCTCGGGTAACACCGTTTGCTGTGTGTGTGCGTTAGGTGCAGTATCAACAGACACGCAGTTTGAGGATGTGCTCCGTGCCAATACAGATATAAGCAGGAGTCAAGCGTACACGCGCGAGTGCTTGCTGCGTCCGCATTGCTTCCTCGGTGTCGATTCCATGGGCGCGGCGAAGTGCCTGGGGAGTCAATCCAAGCAGCGTCGTGGTCGGCTGCTCGCCCTGCTGCTTGTCCAGCAAATCACGTCTCCGTTCGTTAGACGCGCCGAACCGCCCAACCAGCATCACTAACCGTCTGAAGCACTTGCTTGCGTCGATATATGGCCCAGCTGCTGCTCAACGACCTCCTCAGGTGTTCGGACGAGTCGCTCTGCTTGTGCGAGAGTCAGCAAAAGATCCGCAGCCTGGGCATGCACGCGCGCAGCTCGTTGAGCGCCGTCTCCTCAGTAGAATAATGTATACGGAGACGGGATTCCTGCCTCGCGGCCTCTGCGCTCGTTGTCATCGCCATGTGCCTCGATATCCTGCGCGCTATAATAGCACCCAAGCGTATCCACAGCCTCGTCAGCGTTCACGCTCTGCTGTCCGATCCGACCCGACCCGCCTGCTCACTCGTTCAGCAGACCCAGCAGGTGCGTGTACAGCAGCTCCGCGCGGAAATACGCCTCCACCACCTCACTCTGCCCGCGTCGCAGTCCCGCGGCCGTCAGCCCGGCGCTCGCCCCATGCATTCTCTCCGCCGCATGCGCGCACCTGCATGTTGCCGCGGCTGCACTTTCTCGCAAGTGTTTCCCCTCTCTTTCAGCAACTTATTCATGGTTCTGAACTTGCAACATTCGATACTCCACAACGTCCACACTTGGCTCTCATCCTGCAATCCTCGGTTGTCTTGTGGCAACGTTTCTGCCGAAGCCGAGCCGCGAGCATGCCGCACTGGCTGGAGGGCTTCTTCTCGCACGGCGAGGCCGCCGACTGCCACGGGAGCGGCCGCAGCGAGACGCCGCTGTCGTCCTCGGGCGAGTTCGTGGCGGAGAGCGTGCCCGCGACGCCCGGGGAGGTGCTGGAGCGCGCGGGACCGAGCCAGGACGCGGTGCTGTACCTCCACGGGCCGCGGCGCGCGGGGCAGACGTCGCTGCTGCTGCAGTTCGCCTTCACGCTGGCGAGCGCGGGCCGCGGCGTGGCGGTTGTCATGCTTGGAGACGCCGAAAAGCAGCGGGAGCGGGTGGACGACCCGATCGTGCGGCTGTCGCCGTGTCTACAGTGCGGCAAGCCCGAGACGACCGGCCAGGACAGCGCCGTCTGGGCTCGCATCAGCATCAAGTGCGTGGGGTTATCGCCGTGGGACGCTACAGTGTCGTTGGACACCACTGACGCGTTGTGGCTGCGGAAAGGTACCTGCAGTCGAGTGCCGAGCTGCAGCAGTTTCTGTGTTCGTTCCACTTGGTGCGCGAGCAGACGTCGGCGCTGTTGATCGACGGGTTTGAGCGCTTCTTTCCCGACGAGACGTGAGCCGGCCTGCGTCATGAGGAAATGGGCCAATGACGCCAGGGTTCTGACAGTCTGCTTTGTTTGCACAGGTATATGAGCAACGTGTACCAGACGCTGGCATTCACGCTCGAGACCGCGCGGTTCATGGTCCAGTCCGGCGGCAAAGGCCTCGCGCTCGTCGCGGGAGTCACCGACACGTTCCTGCTCCGAGATCGCCACGCACTGCGGCGCTGGTGCAAGTTCGTGCAGATCACCGAGGACTCGGACGAGCGAGGCGTGTACAGCATGCGCGAAGAACCCGATGGACAAGATGACGACAGGGCGGATGGCCCAGGCGTGCAGGTGCGGTACGAGTTCATGCTGCCGCGAGGCGCTGGGTCTGGGCGGTTCCAGCTCGCGGACATTCAGGTCGACGGAGCGGGAAGCCGATAGCATACGTGTCTTTTTTCGAGCGTATTCATCGCGAACAACAAGCACAGAGTCTCCACCGCAGGGATGAGCGCACGCCGGAAGGACTGAGGGGAGTGGATTCGAGGCAACCCATGTGAAAACGACAGGGTATTATAATATCAAGGCTTATCTATCAAGTGTGTTTGATGAGATGAGTCATTGTATGGCTATTCTTTTTCAAAGGGTACTATTTATCATCGCAAGTTGAAGCTACCATCATTCTAGCCAGCTGAAGCGTCTGTCTGCTCGCCCTACAGTACACGATGTCGCCGCAGCTGGGTTGACGTGGAAGGCGCCCTTCAATCGGCCAGATCGTGTTGCTCATCACGGCCAAAGGTCCTGCTCGCAGTGAAATGACTTGAAAGCGCCTTCTGGGGAATTTGACGGGCAGAAGGTCGGACTTCTCCGTGCTGTCGCAGCGGCTGCGTTTAGATCGCGTGAATATTCGCGGCCGATCCTGGAGCGACGAGGTGGAGTCTGCGCGTTTGCTTTGGACAAGGCGGTACATTGGCGCTCGAGTGTCGTTTGGCTTAGGAAGGCTAACATTCGCGAACTCGCTGAGGAGAAGTCAAGGATTCCATCATGACTTTTGAGGAAGACGCGGTGAAAGCTATCTATCGACTCTACTATCAACAACTTGTTGAACAAGCGCACGTGATATCGGCCGACGACAAACGCGTCTACAGTTCATGGAAGGAGAATGGCTATTACTGGAGTGCTGAGGCCTACGACTCCGAAGGCTTTCGCCTTCTCTACATCTCCAACTTGTTCAAGAGACGGCTCGACGCAGCTCGACTGGTGTTTGAGAAGATGAAGAACGTAAAAATCGGCCTCGAAGAAGTACGCGGCAGAGCTATCGTGTCGATCGGTTGCGGGTTCGGAGCCGAGCTTGTCGCTGCGCGTGGGTTTTTGCAGCGCGAGATCGGCCATTTTCCCGACATGAAGTTCATCGGCGTCGACCCCGTCCGAGGATGGAAGGGCTGCTTTGATGCCTTCAACAGCCAGAGCTTCGAGTTCTTTACCGGCAAGCTCAGTTCTATCGAGAGCGAGCAAGATGGTCTGTGCGAGCGCCTCAACCGGGACAGAGCGGTCGTGGTAATACTCTCCCATGTCGTGTACGACTTTGCCGGAGCGTACTTCGGCAAATTGATCGAGAGGATGTTCACTGCCGTGAAGACGCTTGAGTGCGTCGTCATCTTGGAGCGCGTGGTCTTCACCGACTACCCTACGGATCTTCGTGGCATCCGTGTATACGCTGGCGAAGATCTCGATGTTTGCATCGATTCGCGTACAACAAGAGCTGTCGTGTACAAGCGGGAGACGCAGTTCGACGTCGACAACCTCGCTGCCAGCTTCGCTGCGACTAGTATCTCTACGTCATTGGCCGCGCCATGGTAATTTTGCATGCGCGTGGTGATATGATTGTCTGCTAGCTTGAGGGCCGGACTGCGAGGACTGGGAGCCGCACCCTTCCCGGGAGTTGCGTCGATGGGCGAGGCTGTCGACTGGGCTCCCAGCGCTTTGTGGTCTGTCGCCGTGCATGTTCGTCGCCGCAGGAGTTTTTTTCCCTCGATTTTCCTTCTCGGCACAACAAAAATGCTCTTCATGTTTCTCGTTTTCTCTTGTTGTTTGTTGTTGTTGGTGTGTCTGTTTGTTTTCGCCGCTCTGATACTTTTAAATAGGGAGTCTAAGTTGGCAGCGCTCGCTGTCAATGGTGCGGGTCTCTCAGGGCTTGGCTCCCGACTCGGGCCTCTTTCCTCTTCGTTCAGCTGGCCCAAAAGTCGACTAACTCGTCAACTCCACGGCCGCGGCGATCGCGTTCGCCTTGGCGGGCGACACGGCGTCCGTCTTCTTCTTCACCCAGCCGCTCGATCGCAGCGCCGACAGCTAATCCCAGACCACAGCAGCATGTCACCGTGTCAATAACCCCACTGGCAAAGGAGATTGAGGGTCATTTGCATGACGCACCTCGGCGATCAGCTCCTTTGTGCGCGCTGGGACTACCCTGAGCTGGCCCACGCGATCCAACACGGCAAAGTACTCGTCCATCGTTCGTCGAGACGCAGGGCTCGAGCCGTCCAGCAAGTCACCCACCTACCGGTCGGCAGAAATCGACACCAATAGTCAGTTTCAACTCCATTCCGAGCTCGATAGAGTCGCGCGTACCAGTGTCAGCAGTCCGCACGCGGCCGCGATGATCTCGGGCTGCGGGGTGGTCTCGTCGTCCAGCATCATGGCCACGCACACGTGCATGATATTCTCCGTGAGCAGTTGCCGCCGGAAGAGCTCGCCGATGAGTCCAACGTTGCGCAGCATCCACTGTCGCCGCCACGAATGTTGCTGACTGGCTTCTCCTGAGGTTAGTGACCCGCCACCACTTGGGCTATTGTACGTGCCCGAGGTCGACTCGCCGCCGTACTGGCACTGCGACGATCCGTTCTCAGGCTCCTCGATGAGCGACTCGTAGCACTTGGTCAGCAAAAGCCGCCGAAAGTTGACCGTCTTGGCGCCGTCCTTGAACTCGGGCGTGCGGTCGGCGATCCCACAGCACAGCTGGGCGTACGGGTCGCTGCCATCGGAAGCGCTCATTAGTTACTGAAGCACTCCTCTCTCTGCGTGACATTGAACGCGTACCATAGAGCGGGTTTTGCAATTGCTTGGTCGAACAGCAGCGCAATGATCTCCTGAAGCGTGTGAATGCACGTGATCGGGACCTCCAGGAACGACGTGAGGATCGTGTCGACCGTCTCCGGTCTCACATCGTCCAGCAGTCTGCGCACAGCTCGCAGTGAGTCGCGCCGCCAGTTCAATCTCAACGAATCCCTCCCACACACAACGTAACGTACGGCGCGAACTTTCGCTTGGCGATGATGGCCTCTTCGACGGGATTCACGGGCGACGACGCGCTCCCGGTTGCTGGGTCGCCTCCGTTCTCCGCCGCGTCGGCAGGCGGGCCGGTGTAGAGCCCGATCGCAGCTGCGTACTCGGTCGGATTGAAGTACAGCGCCAGCGACGCGTCGTACGAGAGCACGGTGCCGTCCGCGCGTCCCTTCTTCTTGGCCTTGTTCTTCTTCTTGTCATTCACCACGGCGTCTGCGCCGATCGTGTCGGCCCACGTGAAGTCCTCCGGCATCATCTGATACAGCGGCTGGAACTCGAGCAGCTCCGCGATCGAGTACGTCTGCCTTCCCTTGACAGCGCGTCCGATTTTCTGTTGCAAGCCAGTATAGCACCACGTTAGTGACGGCTTCGGCCGCAACGAACGCGGTGCAGAGCGTACCTGCGGCGGATTCGGAGGACGGACAGCATCAGGAACTCCCGACAGCGTGAGGTCGCACAGCGGCTTGAACTGGCAGCAGGGGACACACACACACACGCGCGCGAGAGAGAGAGGGGTCAGCGCTTGAGGACGACCCACGAAGCTTATCACGATGCGGGCGCGTACTGCGAGCAAGTACTCCTTCGAGTACATGTATCGGTCGAGCGCCGGCGAGTAGCCTTCCTGATATCCCAGTCACAAAGCACAAAGCGAGCCCGCCGCAGGGTCTCTGTCAGCTCGCTGGCGATCTCCAGGTGCACTAGGAGCCGCCACGGACGTAAGAGATGCCGTCGTCCTCGAAGAACTCGTCGTCCAGCGCTCCATCCACGGTCTCGGCGGCAGCCGAGGCGCCGGCCTTGGCTGCATCGCCGCCTTCTATTGGCGCCTTGATCGCTGCCGCCTCCGCTCTGTTCGGCGACCGCGCGGACGGCGTGGCAGCGCCGCTGTTGGCGCCTGCGGTGATAGGCGACGCCGCTGGAGCAGCTGCCGCTGGAGGCGCGGAGAAGCTGCACAACCAACACAGGAGGAGAGCGTCCGACGCCTTTGAGCGAGCGTAGCTAGGCGCCAGGGGAGGCCGAGGGACGCGCACCTCGGCACAAACTCGCCGGCGTTCGGGTTGAGCCTCGACATGGCGCGATCGGAGCGGGCAGCAGCGACGGGGCGGCGGCGCGGGCGCGAGGAGAGCGCGAAGGCGGCGGGGGCTTATAGCCGCGGTTGTCGCTTTGGGTGTTTGTTGTACCGACCGACGCCCCGCTTCCTACCGTTCGATGCGATTCGGCAGGTCATTTCGCAACTCAGAATCGAATTCAAAGCGATATCGATACGTAAGGGGTATTTGTATAAGAAGGATTCCGAAAAAAATGGGGATCAGGTAGTCAAAACGTTTTGGATACGCATCAGGGTATTGATGAACATAAACACAAACCAATTGTTGAGTTTATACCGACGGACGACGCCTAACTTTCATCTGCCAACACGTTGGCGCCTCTCACCCGCGGAGGCGGTGAGAGCCCGAGTTTGTCGCCGAGAGGGTGCTGACGGCGCTCGCCACGAGCGCGTTGGCGGCGACCGTCACGTCGAACATCTTGGCGCAGTAGACGGCCGCAAGCGAGCTCGTGGTGCTGGCGCACAGGCTCCGGAGGTCGTCGGCGGTCTTGATGCTCGCGGCGGCCGACACAACCGACGAGACCGCCGATGCCATGCTAGCGTTGGCGAGGATTTCCTGATCACTTGACGTCGATACGTTCGCGTTGGCTTCGGCAAGCAGCTTGCGGCGCGAGGAAGTGCTCGAGTCGACAGGCAAGCTGTAGAGTAGCTGCGTCTGCGCCTCATAGATGTCGTAGACCTCTTCCAGCAGCGTGAAGCCGATAACCGCGAGGTGGTCGAGACCCGTGAGCTGCTGCATCTGGTTCCACTTGCCAATCTTCGTGGCGCCGTCGAAGACGACGAGGTCGCCAACGAGATCCTGGCTCTGTGAGATGGTGTTGACTAGTCCGTCGTTGGGCTGCCAGTCCGTCGATAGCCCGAGCGTGTCTACCGCGTAGCGGCCGCCAACGAAGACCGAGAACGGGTTCAGGATGAACAGCATCGTGAGCACGTTCGGCAGCGAGATCTTGCGCCAGAGCCAGTCAACTGTCGAGAACGTGTTGATCGTGGCGTAGCTGAAGTAGTACACGTTGTCGAGCGTCTCGATCCACGTGCTCTCAACCTTGGCACCCTCCCGAGACAGGTCGTACAGGCAAATGTCGACAAAACCGGGCTTGAAGATGCTGCTGGACGTGAACCGCTCGATGTAGTCGCTAATGGACTCGTCGTCGCCGCGCGCGGAGATGTTCCACTGGTCCAGCTTCACGTCGTACACGGTCTCCACGTCCGTGCCAAGGATATCGATCACGGACAGCAAACCGAGCAGCAGGTTCTTGATGAAGTCACCGATCTGTGAGATGCCATCCGCGAGCGTCGTGCCCTGGTTCGGCGTCGAGACCGTCGTGATGGAGTGGACCCAGTCCTTCCCACCGGCAAACAACGGGTGAGTCGTCGCGTCCTCCTCCACCGGCGCACCCTTTGTTCCCTTCTGGAGCATCTGAGCCAGCATGCGACTGGTCTGGCCGCCCATCGAGTGGCCTAGCAGGTGAATCTTCTTCACACTGCCATCAGCGTTGGTCTCACCCCACTCGGGGTACAGCCCGGTGTAGTTGCGTCCGTAGCGGTTGTGTCCGTGCTTGGCCGAGTGCTTGACACCGTAGTCCACGACGCCGCCCTTGAGGATCGCATAGAGCTCACACGCGCGGTCCCAGTCGCTCGAGAATGGCCCGACTGACGCCGTGTAGACGGTGTAGCCCTGCGCCTTGAGCTGCTCCTGGATATCGCCCTGCAGCCCGCCCCAGTACTTGACGCCGCCCAGTTCGTCGCGGCCCCAGCCTGTGAAGCCATTCACCAGCACGATCGGGTACGTGTTGTCCGCATGGACTGCGAGCGGCGCGATCGCGGCTACCAATGCCGCGAGCAGCACCAGCAGCGAGGGCATTCTGATGCTGCCTCTCTGAGTTACCGAGAGAAGAGACCGCTGGTTGAGAAGTGGACGGGAAGCAGACGTTTGACGGGTCGGCATGAGGAGGATCGGCCGTGACCATTCTCTTCCTCACGTTGACCTCCCGCCTGCACACAGAATGAGCAAGGCGCCTCGCTTGGCGCAATACAGTACAGGACACGTGGGAGACTCACTTCGACAGACAGTGCGGCAACAAGTGCCGAGCATTTTGCGCGTTGCTGATCATGAAGAGAGGCGTTTGCTGGTTAACGCAAACTACCAATTTATGGCGCAAACCGATTTATGGCGCAAGTCTTTTTATATCCAATCAGATGCATCAAAACGGAAATGGGAGCGTTCTTATTGGGTACTTGCGCTATGAACCATATTATGGCGCGAT
This sequence comes from Phytopythium oedochilum, assembly GCA_023338025.1. NCBI lineage: Eukaryota > Oomycota > Peronosporomycetes > Pythiales > Pythiaceae > Phytopythium > Phytopythium oedochilum. The sequence continues at coordinate 695 of JAADXX010000207.1, read as the reverse complement.
GTCAGTGGACCCCAGAGCATTGACCACAACTGATAAGTTTCAACAGGTATATAGCCTGAAAAAGTGGGCATCCAGAAAGAGAAATGCAAGCCACAGAACGCCAAGATGCCCCCCTCCCCCGCTCCATTCCCCGTCGCGACGCCCACCAAGCGCATGCTCTACAAGAAGGAGCACCTGGACGAGGCCATCCAGCGCGTCACAGACGGGGAGAGTTGCGCTAGCGTCGCGCGCTCGTCTCCCGTGCCGCTTCGGACGCTGCAGCGCGCCGTGAAGAGGGTGAATGATGGCGTGGCGTTGGCTCGGCGTGGACCAAAGCCCGTGCTGCCTTCTGAGCTCGAGCAAGATCTAGTCGAGTGGATTGCTGCAATGCAGCTAGTTGGGCTGCCTGCTGGACGCACCCTCATCTTGAGCAAGGCGTCCCAGCTGTACGCAGAGCTCATGCCCATGGCGACTCGCGAGCGCTCTAACGTGCTGACGGGCGGCTGGGACGCCCGCTTTATGGGGCGCCACACCGAGCTGTCGACGAGGACGCCCCAGCGGATCTCGCGTGCGCGAAACAGTGTCGACAACAGCTGTGTGACCTCTCTTTGGATCTTTGGCGAAAGCTATCATCGGAAACTCACTTAACGCGTCAAGAGTCTTCAACATGGACGAGACCTCGTTCATGCCTCGCGGCACAACGAAGTTCATCGCGA
>JAADXX010000206.1:0-37878 GCA_023338025.1 Phytopythium oedochilum | reverse complement strand
TTGGGCAGCGTGGCTGCCAGCGCCTGGGCCGCCTCGCGCGTCGGTCCGGCCGGGAAGTGCAGCTTCTGCATGACCTCGTCGAAGGATGCGCGGACGCGGGCGCCCGGGGCGTCGGATCCTCCGGTGAAGGCCGACTGGAGCTTCATGCACTTCTTCTTGACCTCCCTATCGGGTTAGAGGAGTGGTGCATCAGTAGCATCGATAGCAAGCGAACATCGGTGGGTAATGCTACTGCTGTCTCGATATGAACGCACATGTTGAACGCTACGACATCCTCGATGAACTGGGTGGTGCCCTCGAGACTCTTGAACGGGTACATGTCGTCCACGAACTGCTTGTACGAGACCAGCGGGCGGCCGTCGAGTGCTGCTGGTGGCTCGATTGACGACGCCTCCGACACGCAAACCCACTGCCGAGCACAGTGCATGGCGTCAATGCAACCTCGCACATGGTATCACACTGGCGGTTCGGTGCAACGGCAAACCTTTGTGGCATCCTGCGCGTCCACGACGCCCCAAGTGCACTCGGATAGCAGATAGTCGACCGTGCCCTCCACGTTGCGGCCGCCTGCCGTATCAGACATGAGCACCGAGCGGTTGAGGTCGAGGTGCAGCACCACTCGCCGCGGGCGTGCCCTCGTTGTTGGGGCCATCGTCATGGCAATTGTGAGGCAGTCGGTCGTCTTTGAACTGCATGTGGTGTTTGGAAGGAGTAGCGGTTGCTTCAGAAGTTCGATTGGGTATGGCGACGCCAGAATAGATCGCAAGTGGTGGCTGAATTGGCGATGGCCGTGACGATTGTGTGACGGCGCCGACGTCTCGATCAAGCAGCGGTTGCAACGCATCTCCTACCTTGTCCAGGCATCGGTTGTTGGTGTGGCGAATGATATATTCGCCGTGAAGCCAACGCTCTGGCGGTGTGATCCTCTATTTGGCGTCCAGCTTCTTCGTCTTCCGTCCGCCCTTCTTCTTTGAGCGTCGCGGCGCCGTCGCCTCCGTCTCCCCGGACTCGGTTCCCGGCGCGTCGCTGTTGATGCCGTCCTCTTCTGCAGTAGCCGTGCCCGTGTCAGCATTCGCGTCGCTGTCCTCGTCGTCATCGTCGCCGCCTGTACCCGTCGCGCTATTCGCGGCAGCGGCGGCGGCGGCAGCGGCAGCAGCTGCTGCCTTCCTCTTCTGCTGCCTCGAGCTCGTGCGGGTGGCGGGGATAACTGGTTTTCGCTTGCGTGTTCGCCGCTTCGATGGCGCCGACTTGGGGCTCGACGCCGACGCATCCCGCTGCTCAGACGCCGACCCCTGGTTCTCCGACCCGCTGTGCTCCTCGCTCGCAGGAGCTGGAGATGTCGACGTCGTACGCGTTCGCTTGCGAGTTCGAGAGGTTGGGGTAGTACCAGCGGTATCTGCGCTTTCCGCAGAAGGCGATGCTGCCGCTGCCACATGCTCGCTCAGGCTACTATTGCGGCGACGAAGGCGCTGCGAAACGCGAGTGGGCGTCATTGGGTCCACATCGGCCGTCTGAGGTGGCTGAGCACCATCACCCGCATTAGGCTGCCTCGACGTGTTCGCATCCTCGACGTCGCCGTCTTCATCAGCCGCGTTCGCTTCCTTCTTGTCTTCACCATCGACTGGTGCTTTCGACGCGTCCGAGTGAGGTTGCACTGAGCCAAAGCCAGATCCTTCGTTGGCACCACTCGCTCCTTCGCCAGCTTGGTCCGCTTGATGAAGCAACGACAATTCCTTCTTGACGCTTGCCTGACGCAGCGTTTCCGTCAGCGTCCGCGAGAAATGCAGCAGTTCCACGCCTTTTTGCTTGGCGTCCGGCTGTCCTGCGGCCTCGGCCTCGGTGATCACGCGCTGGCAGAATGCGTACAAGTACTGTGCGAACGCTGCCCACTCGACGACTTGGTTCGCTTCCACACGCTGCGAGAGCGTCTGAAGATTAATCACAACATCGCTCGATGATGCGTCGTCGTTCGAGAACATGCCCGGGTCGACTCCCTTGGACTTGGCGACTGACACGACCTTGGACAGCACGTCAAGCATCATGGTCCGTCGGAGTGCAAGTAGACCTGTCTTCGCTTCTTTGCCTTCGATACTCGACGCATCCACCGCTGCCGGCTTGCTAGCGCCATGGTCGATTTCTCGGGCACTGTTGTCTGGTGGCGACTTCTGCAGTACTGCTGGAGTCGGTAGTGCGCTGTCCTGTAGCGTCTTCTTCTTCTTCTTCTTCTCAGCTCCTGCGGTCGCCTCGTCCTTGACTTCTTCTTCCTTGAGACTGTCAGCCGCTTCAAATGATGATAATACCTCAACTGCCCCAGCTTTTGCCTCCACAGTCGACGAAGTAGGTTGTCCCAGTGTCTCGTTCGTCTTCTCGGCGACAGTCTCTCCTGCAGCCACACTTTGCGCCATCTCCGCGCCAGAAACAACATCAGTTGGCGTCGACTGGGCTCTCGAGTCCACTGTCCTCGCTTCTTCCGCCGGCCCGACGGCGTGGCCTTCCTCCCGCTCCTCCGCGGCCTCCACCCCCGCTCGAGTGTCCGAGATACCGCTCACTACTGTAGCGTCCGCCTCCTCTGCGCGCGGTGGCGGCGAGTAGCTGCTCCCGGCGTCGCTCTGCGAGGACGACGCGCCGTCCTCCACGTCCTCGAACCGCCTCCTTGGACGCGTGCGCGGCCTCCTCCGCGTCCCGCTCGACGACGCGCGCACGCGCTCCAGCGACGGGTGCTCCGCCGTCTCGGCCACCTTTTCGCGCTCCAGCGCTGCGTCCAGCTGCGCGACCAGCTGCGCGAGCTCCAGCGGCGGCGGCGGCGCGTCCCAAACGTCCAGAAGCGCCGCCATCGCCTCGCCGTCCGTCGCGCCGAGAGGCGACGCCTCCAGCGCGAGCGTCCTCAGCGCTCGCGCATCGCCCTCGCCCAGCGCCTCGAGCTCCGCCAGCTGCTTCTCCACGCGCGCGATCGCGTCGCCCAGCGCCGGCAGCAGCGCGCGCGTCGGCGTCTTCCCGGGGCGGCACGCAAAGCCCGCCGACATGTCGGCGACGCTCAATTGTGTGGAAATGGCACCTGGTGGGGATAAAACCGCAGGCAAATACCGGTTGTACCGGTATAATTTACTCAGCATATCCTTTAGCCTAAAATATGTATGGTATACTAAATTAATGTCAATAAAGTACTATCGGTTGTCGGACCTGCCTTTTATCCGAGCTGCTACTTGATCTCGTTGAACAGCTCGATCTCGAGCTCGTCCGCCGGCGCAAAGTCCGAGTGGCCGCCCTCGCACGCGAAGCACGAGTACTGGCCGTCGTTGCCCGCCGTCAAGAAGCACTGGCCGGGGCCGGGGCCGGTGACGGTGCCGGTGCCGACGGTCGCGATCGGCTGGCCCTCCTCCTTCTCAGCGTTGTTCAGCACTATGTACTCGTGCAGCTTGAGCGTGATGAGGCCGTAGCCCATGGCGGCGAAGTCGTTGGCGAGCTTGACCGTGGAGATCCAGCTCTTTCTTGAGCGCATAGCCGTCGATCTTCCAGCCGTCCTTGATGTTGGTAAACCTAAAGAGAAGCAAAGAGAGAGGGGTCAGTTGTCACGACGCGGCAGTAAAGCGATCCGGAGAGGACGCACTCGACCGTGTTGCTGATGATCGGGCCGCACGCGAGCACGCAGGCGGGCAGCTGCTCCACGACCTTGGCCTCCTTCATGAAGAGGTGGCACACCTCCGAGAAGCTCAGGCAGCAGAGCACCCTTGAACTCCTTGGTGCTTCGGGATGATTGGTCGGCCACCCTTGCAACCGACCGCGAGTGAAATTGGCGCACGTGGATGTATCGGTGTCATTCGTGACACCGACCGCTCGCGGTGGTGCCGCCCAGCGCGCCGCTCGGGCTTGGCAGCATGAATCGGACGTACTTCGGCTCGTCGCCCTAACGTCGGCCAGACGCAGCTCGCTGATCGGCGCCTGCGTCTCCAAGAAGGTGTCGGCGTCGCCCATCTGACTCATGCCCGAGTGCACCAAGAATGTTCTAAGCTAGCACAAATTTTGATATTAGTGTGGCTACTGCTTGGCGTGGTGGTCGTCCGCCTTGACGGCGTGACCGTCCTCCTTTGCCAGGTGCGCTTCCGACTTGACCGCGTGACCTTCCTCCTTGGTTGGCTCGTCCTTCTTCGCGTGCTCATCTGTCTTAGCGTGGTCGTCTTTGTTAACATGCTCGTCAGTCTTGGCGTGCTCGTCCTTCTTGGTGTGCTCGTCCTTGTTCGCATGCTCGTCCGCCTTGGGGTGCTCGTCCTTCTTACTGTGCTCGTCCTTCTTGCTGTGCTCGTCCGCCTTCGGATGCTCGTCCTTCTTCGGATGCTCGTCCTTCTTCGGATGCTCGTCCTGCTTGCTGTGCTCACAGGCGGAGTGATCCGTCTTCTCGGCGTCGTGGTCGGCGCTGGGCTTCTCCTTGTGCGCGTCCGAGTGCTCGTCATGCTTGGGCGTCTCGTGCTCGGCGGCCGCAGGCTTGGCGTGTTCCTCCGCCTTGGCAGGAGCGGCGTGCACCGCATCAGGGGCTGACGGGCCGCCTGCCGACTTGGCGCATTCCTCCGTCCAAATATGCTTGAGCTTGGAGAACTTCTCTGCATCGTCGATGGATGAGTCCATGATTGCCTTCGACTCCTTGAACTTGGTGGCGTCGAACGGTGCGTTCTCGATCGAGCTGCCGGCACCCATGATTGTAGCTGTGGGTTGGCTGGAGAGCTGGAATGTGCACGAAGTCGCTTGGGACGAAAGGCTTGGTGGAAGCTTGGCAAGTGCGTGACTGGCTGGCAGGATCAACCCTGCAGGCTCGACTCCAGGCGCCAACTATCACCAACTCGTTTCGTTTCTTATATTTAGCTCCTCGCTGAGAATAACTCGGATCGACCTCGACACCTCGCCTACTAAGATGGAGGACGAGCGATGCCAATGGGTAGGTGCCACGAGACCCTGTCATTCCCTCTGTTCGATTCCAATTTGAGGAAGGAGAGAAGACGAAGGTGAAGACAGTCAGTCTGTCGTGAATCTCCCGTGCTATCGGATAGAATGGCAACCGATCTGGGTCAGCGGTGTATTTCTAGCGCCAAGTCAGAACGGTAACGCCCCGACTTGAAGCCTTGTCTATTGCGCTCCGTTTCTTCAGTCCGCATCCTAACACCGCACGAAAGTCCCAATCGATAAAAGCGTCTATTAGCACGCAAAATACACTACACGATCGTCGAGTCGGGTCCGTTACACCGCCGCGACCTGCGAGCCTTGGGACCCTTCAACCTCGACGCCCGAGTGCAGCGGCGATGTCAGCTGGCTCGTCTGATTACCGTCCTTCTCGCCCAGCGATCGGCTTGCGACCTGGGCCTTCAGGATGCGGGTGCTGGCAAACATGAGAGCAAGCAGTCCGGCGATGCAGCTCACAACAGCGATTGCGACCGGAGGGCCGTAGCCACTTGCGGCAGTCGTGTTGGACGTTGGCATCGTGCACCGCGGCCCACTCCACGCGCCAGACGACAAACACGAGCACTTGCCAGACGCACACAGCCCTGTCAGAATATGTGACATGCCGACGGTGCAGTCGTCTGTTGTCTTGCAGTTGGCACCGCCCATGATCTCGATCAACTTGTTGTCCGCGTCCGTGTAATCCTCAATGTTGTCTTGGATGTACTTCGCCGTCGGATGCGTCGACGGGTCGCACCCGATCGACATGGTCGAGCCCTCCGACAGGTCCTGGTAGATGCGGATGTAGTCGATCTTCATGTACATGGGGAAGGCGTCGCAGATCTTGTTGGTGGTGGCGTCCAAGCCATCGCCGCGGCACTTGGAGCCAGGGTTGGGCGGAACCGCCCCCCAGCTCGTCGACAGCGCCACGTTAAAGATGATGTACATGGGCTCTTCGATCATGATCTTCTTCGGGTTCGTCTTGTCATTGTCTTGCGGAGGGTTCTCGACCGCCTCCGCCGGGATCTCAAACACGACAACGTCGCCAACCATCCAGCGGATGTAGCCCGAGCTTCCCATGACCCACTCGAGCTGGTAGGTGACGAAATCCGTGTAGGCTCCAAGTTGGACACCCCAGTTGGCCGAGATGGCGTCCATTTGGTAGTTGAACGAGGTCATCGAGTTGCTCTTGGTGACACCAGCAGACAGCGGACTGGCGCAGTCGGTGTCGGTGTTGTCCGAGTCGCAGAGGTACGCCCCCATGTACCCGTTGATGACAGGCATGCAGCCGCCGACGTCGTTGACCCCCCAGTAGCGCGTCCCGTTGCCGTCGATAATGGTCAGATCGGAATATCCATCCTTGGACGCTGGACAAGTGTTGACGCCTTTGCAGTTGTTGCTCCTGACACCAGACGACATCGACGACTTCACCGCTGTTGCGCTCTGAATTTGGTCGCTCTCGGACGAGCAGAGCGTATTGGGAGCGTAGCGAAGGCTCTGGTACCAGCTGTCGTATCCACGCTCCTCGTAGGTTGCAGTCGGAATACCAGGGAAGTTGGCGCCGAGTGTCGTGCACGAGCCACCGTAGAAGCAGTATGGGTTGCTGCTATCACCGTCTCCTGGTGAGATCATGCGGAACTTCTTCGGCATCCCCGGCGCGAGCTGAATCGACGTTGAGATGGCCACACCTCCGCCTTCGAGCAAGTCGATCTCTGGGGCCCCGCGGCCTTGGCTCGGGTTCAGTCCGTGGCCAGGCTTGCTGTTACACGCACTGATGCGTTGCTGGTCCTTGTAGCGCGAGTCACACTCATTGAAAGACCACGGCCACATACGACTCGTGGAACCGGTGAACAGCGCACGAGCGAGGTTGCCCAGTAGCCAGATACCCGGCCACGTCGGGTAGAATTTGCTGGCCTCCACTCGCTTGTTGTCGTTGCCGAGGTCTGGGTTCCCACTCGCAGCAGTCACCGCGCCAGGTAGCTGCGCAGACACCTCCATGCGTCCGCCCTGGAAGCAGAACTTGTTCCACGACTGCACCATCGCGGCGCGGTAGTACATGGTGTGATTCTCGTACTTGGGTGGGTGTGCCCAAATGTTGTACGCCGTGTAGTTGATGCCGTCGGATTCCTCGCGCACCTCGATCTGGAAGACGCCTCGTCCGTCCGGCTCGGTCACCGTGGACGACATGTTGGGCGAGTAGTACTCTAGCGCTGCGTTGACGCCGTCGGGCATCTCGAGCGCCGTCCAAAGGTAGTCGTTCCCCGGCGCGAATTTCCGTCCTGGCACGTTGAACTCGTCGCTCATGACGAGGTCCCAGGTGCCGCCGCGCGAGGAGACGACGGTGTAAGCGTGCTCAGGTGTGTCGACGTCCACCCAAGGCTCCAGGCCGGACCGAGTCTTGATGAGTTTGTGGGCGTTCGTTGTAGTGACAGCGAGAGCGGCCGCGCTTATCGGGACGAGCGCACGCGAGAGCATCGTGACAACTACTCGCCCGACGCCTCAACGCTGCTAGCTTTCGCTGCTGAAGACCACGAACTGGAGCAGAAGGATTGTGCGTCTGGGAGGATCCTCGCTTCCCCGTCGCGAGAAAGGAGAGGCGAGTGGTTTGTGGTTTCGTCGCTCGCTGTTTTCGCTCAACAACTTGGCCATACACACACCCGAGAGTCTAAACGTAACGGCCCATAGTGACGGGCCAACAATGGCGCAGTAGGTTTCGGCTGGAAAGTAAGGTCCTTATCAACCATGTGGGTGGATGGTATCAGAGTCTGCAACCGCCTGGAGTCTGTTATAGAGGTGCATGCTGCTGCGACCTTCAACACGAGGGCGAACGCAATCAGCAATTTCAAGAGACGCCAGCCGAAGAGTCGGTCGTTGGAGCGAGCAGTTGGTGGAGTTCGCCTGCTCTACAGAACCGAGCATCTATCTCCACACGCGAGCAGTTATGCTGGAAAGTCATCATGCCGCACCACTTCAACCGCGACATATGGGGAGTCACTGCATTTTCTTCAGCTCGTCCTTTATCCATGCGTGCACGGCCCCGACCGACTCGGGGTTTTGTGCGCAGCACTCCATCACAGAGTTCATGACGGTGCACGTGGATATCAGTGTCTTCGACGCGATGCCGAGCGCAGCCATGGTCTCTCGGGCGGTCACTGGGCTCGAGGCTAACTGGTGGGGAGACATGGCGCGGGGAGCCGTAGGTTTGAGCCCTATAGAAGCGTCCGGGTGCCGCCGTTGTAACATTCTGAGCTCGTAGTCGACGCGCTTGCGAAGCTCCGCGCGCACCGCTCGTAGCTGCGCCTGGTATTGCTGTTGGCTGGCTTTCCAAGCGGACTGTCCCTGCTGCTGCTCCTGCGTCAATCGGAGAGGGAGATACTTGTCCGTCTTGTTGAACAACACGAGGAATGGCACCCTCGTGAGGGTTGAGCTACGATCTCGATGTGTCTGGAACCGAGCCAGCTCAGCTGCGACGGTAGGAAATCGCATTCGATCCGACGAATCCACGACGAACACGACCGCGGCGACTGGTAGCACATTCAGGTGGTTTGCATTGCCGCCAACTGCGACTCCAACGGATGAGCCAGCATTGTTTCCCGTTGAGGACGTGACCTCGCCGGTGAGTCCAGCATACCATTTGCCGCGCGTCTCACGTCGCCCAGGGAGGTCGACAAGCTGCAAATAGCGGTCGCACTCCACGCGGTAGCTCCACGTAACCTGATGCGTTGTCGGGTCCGGGTAGTAGGCAGTTGGTTCGGAGTCGTTGTTGCCCGCCGTCGCGCAAACACTTGAGTTCGTGTTGGAAAAGCGGTCGCCGGACGCAATGCGGATAAGTTGCCTGGCAAATGTCGACTTGCCGGCCCCGTCGATGCCGAGTAGGATGATCTTGCCTCGCGTGAGTTTCTTGATGATCAATGTATGCGATCGAGTCTGCACAGAGGGCGGTGTCTGGCTCCCCAATGCGCGGTTGGACTCGCCTCCGGTGCTGTGAAGGTGCGTCGGCTCCTCCAAGACGGACGGAAAGCTCCCCATGGCTGCGTGGGGAGCGTGAAGGAGAGACTTTGTGCACGATCGACACGAATGCGGTGGCAAGCCCAAGGAGAGCACGCTATTCTTGACTCGCTCGTGAGCTCGTGAACATTTGCAGGTGGAGGAAGGCGACTAATTGCAGCCTGCTTTGTCTATCTATGGAGTTATGCGCTCGAAGAAACGCTCAACGGCTTCCTGAAGCAACGCAGAAGTCATCGCTCTATCAATAGAGACAACTGGGTGTTTGCCCACAAGCGTATCCGTCGGCGCCAAAGACAGAAGCGGATGTGGTCGCAGATGATCGTTCGACGCGGTCGAGTCCAGTCCAAATAGCTCTCCGATCACCGCATCGCATCTGTGGATTGAGAGTCTCAGCATCGCGATGAGCTTCGAAGCGAGAGCCACGACAACGCCACCCGTGTCGATTACTGGTACGAGTGTGGACGTCCGAAGTGCAGATGGCGGCAGTCGCCGACAACGCGCGACCATTGTGCGTGTCCACCGCAATGGAGATGTCAGTGTCAAGTACGATTCTACCGGCGAGACCGAGAAGAACGTGAGTGTCGACCGTATTCGGATCGTGGGGGCAACCACTGGCGACGAGCAGCCTGTATTCAAGATGGGCGATTCGGTGTCCTACCTTACAATTACTAGCACGTCGAAGAAAGACCAGGAGTCTGATGGTAAGGAAGACGGCGCCGGGACTTGGCGTGAGGGAACGGTGAAGATGTGTCGCCCCGACGGCTTAGTCGACGTCATTGACTCCGAGACTAAGGAGGTGGTCAGGAAGCTGCCAGCGACGTCAGTGCGCGCTTCGCGTGACAAAAAGCTCAAGAAGAAGAAGAAGACCAAAGACTCACTCGACAGCACCAGCGAGAAAGTCGAGAAGCAATCCGCGGTTGAGAGCGGCGAGGACGACAGCCTGCTGGAGGTTGGTGCATCCGTGGAGGTTAAGGGCAAGCGCAGCGGAGAGTGGCAGCCCGCAAAGGTGCAGAAAGCACGGAGCGATGGCTCGTACGACGTCGTTCTTGACAGCGATAGCGGGGAGGTGAGGAAGCAAGTCGCGCGGAAGCTCATCCGTCCCCGAAAGGCGACCGATGCCAAGAAGAAACCCACGGCTACGAAGAAGAAGACAAAGAAGAAGACTGAGAGCGTCGATGACGACGACGATGATAACGAGAAGCCGGCAATTCGAAAGCGGAACACCTCTGCCCGCAAGACCCAGCGAAAGACGGGAAGCAACGCCGAAGACGAAGACAACGACGGCGACACTGGCGACGACGCTCCAAGTGACGGGCGGCATCGCCAGCGCAATGCTCGATCTCGAGCCATACCAGCACGTTTCTCGCAGCTCCGTGCCAATCAGGCGGTTGAGTTCGACGACAAGCGCGGAGGTGTGCACCGCGGCCGTATCAAACAGTTGCGAAGCGATGACGATACATGCGATATCGCCCACGACAGCGACGAAGGAGAGACGGTGTCACGTCGCGTACCGGCAGCGAGCATCCGCCCAGTGCCAACTCTCACGCGTCTGTTTGGTGGTGGGGGACCACTGGGACTACTGCAAGTGAACACGCGCGTGTATTACCGCGGCAAGGACGGCGTGGAGCGGAAAGCCATCGTTCTCAAGGTGTGGAAGGACGACCAGCGCGGCGAAGGTGGAGAGCCTTCGTATGATGTTGAGGACCTGGCTGACGGTGAAATGTTCAAGAAAGTGCCGGCGAGCAAGCTGCGTCCTGTTCCGTGGCTGGGCGTCTCGCTCCCCCAATGGAACACCAACTTCTCTGCTGGCCTCCCGTCGTTTATGGCGGGCCCAGTCCTGCGGCGCGGCGTCAAGGTGCGCTTCTGTCGCCGGGTTGACGGTCGAGCGGTCTGGGTAGACGGCATTATCGCCAAAGTCAAGTCCGATGACGCGTGCATTGTCGAGTTCTGGGGTGACGCCGACGACGGCAAGAAGGACCGCGTGATCGTCAAGAACCGCGACATCCAGGCCCGATTCTTCCAGTTCTCAATGCCGTCAGCATCCGCGGCTTTCGCGGGGTTGAGTCTTCCCAGCATCGAGCTGCTACCGCGCACGACTATCAAGGTTGGCACGGCAGTCGAAGTGGCAGTCGCGGGAGGCGAGAAGATCATGTTGGGCACGGTGCTGTCGTTCAATGAGTCGTCCCAGACGTACGCCATCCAGTACCGCGACGGCAGCAAGAGCAAGAGTGTGGCGCGCGAGAGTGTGCGTGTGTCGCTGCGGCGTCTGCGCGTGGGCACCGAGGTCGAGATGATCGTTGAGGGGCCATGCAAAGAGGTCAGCACACTGGATGGCGAGGTCGCCTGGGTGCACCGCGATGAGAAGGTGGCAGTGCGTATCAACGGTGGCAATAACGACGTGTTTGCCGAGGTCTGTCCTCACGCACTGACGGTGGACGGCCAGCCGGCCTTCTCGGCACCGCTCAGCAGCACCTGGTTCGAGCTGGTCGGCTTCCGGCTGAACCTCATGCTCGAGGTCTTCGTGTACGCTTGGCTCGCCTTCGGGCTCATTGTGGAGCTCGGCGATATGATAACGCTGGCGCGCGAATTGTCTGCAGATCGGCTGGAAGACGCGCAGCATATGAGTGCTCTCTACGCCTCCGAACCAGCCGATTGGTCGCAGTGCGTGCTCTCACCGCTTGTCGTCAGCAGCAGCTCGTCCTCGTTGGTCTCGGGCTCCAGGTACTTAGTGATCCCGGAGGAGGCAGTAGTGACAGACCGCGCGTGGCTTGTGGCGCTGACAGTCGCAAAGGCGGTGCTCACGGTGGGTGGTGTATTGATGTCGGGACGCCGGGTACAATCCAAGCTGTCGGCGCTCGCGGACGACTTTATCGACGTGAAGGAGTTCCAGCAGGACCAAGTGCTCCGACGACGCCTTGGAGTCGTCTCTGGTCTGGCGCTGCTCGCATCGTTTTGCTCGCTGTTCGTATACGCGTCGCTGCTGGGCAAGTTCGAGCACTACTGTCTGTTCACGACCTCGCGTGTTCGGTCGTTCGACACGCTCGCGGTGGACTGGATGAGCCGCATGTTCGAGATCCGGTCGACGAGCAGTGGGAGCACCGTCCAATTAGTGCTGGCACTGGCCAGCAAGACGACTATGAGCCTGTTCCGCGCACTCGCCTTCTTCTTGCTGCTCTTCGCGATGCCTTCGAGCAGCACGGACTTTGTGCGGCGCGTGGTGCTCCTCCTGCCTCTAGCTGTCGCTCTCGCCGCGCTCCTTGCAGCTGTGGCAATTGCATCGCTCACAGTCTTCTACCTCGTGCAAAGAGCGCATGTTGTGCAGCTTGATAGCGACCTGATGCTGTCAAGCGACGCTAACCTGGCGATTGTGGGTGTGCTGGTCGCAATCTGGATGGACGTGAGCGTTTTCAGACTGGCGTCGGCTGCCGGCCGCTACTTTGAGGCACAAATGGTGCGTCAATGGACGCTCCAGACAGAGATGGAGGCGGACGTGTTGGACCAAGCCGAGCGCGGCGAGTTCGGCCTCCAGGCAAAGAAGGAGGCGCTCATCACGAGGGTCGAGCAGCGACAGGCGCAGCTCGGCGCGTTCAAGCTGTCGGTGCTACGCGTGCACCGCGACTGGCTGGTGCACATGTCGGTGATGATAGTCGGCATCGCGGTCGATGCTCGCCTCCGCCAGAGCGTAACCGAGCTGTACGTCGGAGCAGACGAGACCCTTGAGCACATGGCTCGGACCGCATTGGACATCCACCTCGGCTTCTGCTGCGCGTGGCTTGTGCTCGTGGTGCTCGCGGCGCTGTTGGCTGTCGTCCTGCGACGACAAGGTCCCCCGGAGCTGCTCGCATTCATTCTGGCCGCGTAGAGGTCCACAGAGGTCCACGGGATTACGCGCGTCAAGTGGTAGTCACTAACGTAAGCGTTGTGGGTGAGCCGTTACACTTCAACGACACAGCCGGTGCAAAACCGGCCGATGTGGATGCACAAAACACCTATATCAGGAATTTTTTCCCGATGCATCAGTGTTCGAGCTCTCGAGTCGAGGCTAGCTCTGTCACGCGCGTGAAGAGTGAGCCACTCTGAATGACTGCACATGGTGTTGGTGTGGGGGCGATGCGATTGGTCTGACCGACCGACTCTGCGGCCGACCGAGGTCTAATCGTCAAGCAAGGCACCGCAGAGTTCTCCCTCCCATTTGCAGTTCTTCCCATCGAACGCGCGCTTCCTTCCGACTTGGAACTGGGCCAAGTTCGTCATGGTCCGGCGCGCTCTCGCCTCGGTGGTCTCCGCAACCCTCGCCGTCGCCACTGCCGATACCAACAAAGTCATCACGACACGCTCTGGGCTCCTGCCATGGGTAGATGTCGACACGCCCGCCGATGTCTACACGGTCGTGTCCTCTCGCGGTGGCACCTGGGACCTCGTCATGAGCGACGAGTTTAACGTACCAGGACGGAACTTCACGGCAGGCAAGGACCACCTTTGGACGGCGATCGATATGGCCGACGGCGTCAACGCAGCGCTAGAGTACTACTCGCCCAACATGTCGTCCACGGTGACCGAGCCGGACGGACGAGGCGTCTTCCAGATCGAGGTGCGCGAGGAATCCGACGGCATCAACTACACGGCGTACAACAGCTGGTCGCACCCGCCCAAGTACGAGAATCACACCATGTACTACCGCGCCGCGATGGTGCAGTCGTGGAACAAGTTCTGCTTCCAGGGCGGACGCATGGAGGTGTCTGCGCAGCTGCCTGCCGCCGTCACGTCCGCGAGCGGAAACCCAGACCTCGGTGACAAGCGCTCTCGCGTCGAGACGTCAAAGTATTACCCGACGTGGCCGGGCATCTGGATGATGGGGAACTTGGGACGCGCTCTGTTCACCGGTACAACCAGTCGCATGTGGCCGTGGTCCTTCAACGAGTGCGACTCGCGCTACAAGGACCAGCAACGCATCAGCGCGTGCGACAGCAACCCCGGCCACGGACTGAACCCGAACCAAGGCCGCGGGGCCCCAGAGATCGACTTGCTCGAAGGTGACGCTACGACCATATCGACGTCCGTCCAGCTCGCTCCCGGGATGCCGGACAAGTTCCGGAAGGTCCCGCCGAGCAAGAACGAGTCGAACGCTTACTGCTTCTACAGTGGAGCGTGCAAGACGTTGGGTGCCAACTACCCTGGCATCCCAACCGCAGTCTACGACAAGCGAGACTATAAATCCTGGTACCAGGGCCTTCGCTACGCGCCAAACCAGCTGTGCGCTCCCATCAAGAACCAAACCCAAAGCGCAACAGCGGTGAAGAGTTCCGTTGCGGCTGGGATCGAGAGCAACAACTGCACAGGTCTCAACACGTGTCCAGCGTCTCTGGACGGCTACTCCGACTTGAGTCTGATTGACGGCAAAGGGACGCGCTACTGGGGGATCAACGACATCGGCGGCTGCATGCCTCTCATCAACGGGTACACGGGGGCGTACCTCTGTGACTCGGACAACACCGACACCAAGTGCGCCACTCCGCTGTCAGCTGGAGCCACCAAGAGCAACTCGATGGATCCGTTCAACTACCAAATGGACGCCATCTCGGCCAACTGGGGCGTACAGCTTGGAGTCTACACCGATTACGTCGCCTACCAGCTCGAGTGGGTCATGGGAAGCTCGGGCTACATCCGCTGGATGATCGAGAACGTTGTCGTGTTTGAGATCCCGGCGGAGGCGATCGAGAACCCTCCGCAAGACAATGACAAGACGAACCCGAAGAAGATCATGATCGAAGAGCCCATGTACGTCATCTTCAACGTGGCGCTGTCGACAAGCTGGGGGACGTCTCCCCCGAACCCGTGGAGCAGTTGTCGCGGCGATGGCTTGGACGCCACCACCAACAAGATCTGCGACGCCTTCCCCATGTACATGAAGATCGACTACATCCGCATCTACCAAGACCTGTCGGAGGGCTCGACCATGTCGATCGGGTGCGACCCGTCGACGCATCCGACGGCGAAGTACATCCAAGACAACATTGAGGACTACACAAACGCCAACAACAAGTGGATTGAGGTCGTGGGCGGTGCAAACTGCCACTCCAACACGGACTGCACGGTCGGCACGTCGAAGATCCAGACAGGAGTATGCACCAGGGGCAAGTGCTCGTGTTTGTCTTCTGGCGCATGGGGCGGCCCGCGGTGCACGATGCCCAAGTCCAACTCGATCACTGCCAGCGGGTACGGCCCGTCGCTTGCGGTGTCCTTGGCCGTCGGTGTGGTCGGCTTGCTGGTCCACATGTACTCCACCGTCCGCATGGTCAGTTCACGAGCAAGGAGCCGCGTCGCACCGTCGAAGCTCGACAGGCGGTTGGACACTTCGTTCATCGACGCGAGCGGTTCGTACGCGCCTCTCAACCAAACATAGACATTATACTATAGATCATTTTTCGGAAGTATAGTGTTTTTCATGGTGTCGACGGTAGTATGAATACAGTATTCTTTCTGTCCTCATGGACGCTCATACACGCTCACCCTACCAACGAGTGACGAACGACAAGCGGCCGAGACGAGCAAGTCACGCGATAGTTCATCAGCCCCACACTTTGATTTGGACTCTGCGAGCGACGCGAACAGCTCCAAGAGCGACCAGATAGACGCGTGCTTCGTGCAAAGCACTCGGTGGATAATGCGCGCCACAAGTGACCTGCTGCATGCGGAACACGACAACGCGAGTGGCTTGGACGGCGAGCTCGCTGCCTGCAGCAAGCGTGCGGGGAGTACCCACCTCTGCCTGCTGCTCGGTGCCAATCGCCAATCACCAGCCACCTGAGGGCCGTGCGAAGAACTGGTGGAGGCTGAAGCGAAGTGAATCGACGTGGCATTAGTAGCCAACTTCAAATTCAAAAGGAAGGCGCATCCTTCAAACGGGTAATTTTCCTTCCCGCCACGTCAAAATTCCTGATTTGAGCTGGTGTACAGCACTGTGTTTCTCATGTAAAGTTTATATCGGCTCCTTTCAAATTCACATAACGTCTCCAAATCAACTTGAACGAGAGGAATGATTTCCCAACCCACCTCGTAATTTACGTTTCTATACCGAGTCCAAATGGGAATCTCGTTTAGAACGCCGCGCCGCAACCAACCGAGCGAAAGTAACCAAACCGCCCCCAACACACACAAAAAGAGCGGCAAAACGGGCGAACGACCCGAGGGGAAGCGCGCGCCACTCGCCAACTTGTAAGCACATGTACGTCGCCCCCCCCCCGAGCCGCCTATGGAGGCCAGGAGGTCTCGGAGAAACGCGCAGGGCCGTCCGCGGTGTGCGCCGCCGCTTTCTGCGCCTCCTGCGGCCTTTCCGATCGCGTGACGCGGCCCCAAAGCCAGGAGACAGACTCGGATGAACTGACCCATTGCGTGCGCTGGGATGCCCGAACAGCGGACCGCCGGACACAGATTGCAGAGTCACGATGCCGACCGCGCTGTCCCCGATCAAGTCCAAGCGCCTGGACGAGAAGGCGTCGCTCCAGGTCGGTGCAGCGCCGCCGGTAGCGTGCAAAAGGAGGCGCTGCGGTTGCTAATCGCCCTTGTAAATGCCTGCAGTCGCTCAACTCGCGGCTGGAGCTGTACGTGCTGCGCGTCAAGGAGATGGAGGACGCCAAGAACGTGGCGGAGCGCGAGCTCGAGACGATCCGCATGCGCATGCAGATGGACCTGGACAAGGTCAAGGCGCGGCTGACGCGCGAGCTCGAGGAGACGCGCAGCAAGCTGGACCAGGAGATGGACCAGACGGCACGGCTGCAGGTGCTCGAGCAGGAGCAGCACGTCGAGCTGGTCAAGCTGCGCGAGCAGATGAAGGAGCTGGGCGAGATCAAGGCGCTGGCCGAGTCGCTGCGCGTCGAGCTGACGCGCGAGCAGGCGAACGCCAAGTCGTCCAAGGAGACGCTCTCGGTGCAGACGACGCAGCTGCAGGCCGCGCGGCGCCGCATCAAGGAGCTCGAGCGCGAGAACCGCAGCCACTTCGCCAGCCTCAGCGACGCCACCAAGGAGCTCGAGGAGCTGCGCAAGAAGAGCTCGGACTTTGACCTCACGCGCGACGTCGAGATCACGACGATCCGCAAGGAGATGAACGCCAAGCACCAGGAGGCGCTCGCGCAGTGGAAGAAGGACACGGAGGAGCGCCTGCTGAGCGTCGAGACCGAGGTGCGCAGCCACTTCGAGGGCGTCGTCTCGGGCTTCCGCTCCCAGGTTGACGACCTCAGCACGGAGCTCGAGTCGACCCGCACGGAGCTCGACCGCACCGCCATCGACTACGAAGAGAGCCTCAAGGTGCGCCAGCAGCTCACGGAGAAGGTCGCCCAGCTCGAGCGCGAGTATCGCGAGGAGCGCACCAAGTTTAAGGACGACCGCAAGACGTTCGAGGCGACGATCGAGCGCTTCCGCGTGTCCAAGTTTGCCAAGGAGCAGGAGTTCAACGACCTGATGGACGTCAAGATCGCGCTGGATGCCGAGATCACGGCATACCGGCGGATCCTCGACCGCGAGGAGAGCCGCGTGGGTCTGCCGACGCCCAACACGAAGAGCCGCAAGCGCAAGAGCGAGAGCTTCAGCAGCAGCAGCTTTGGCAGCAGCAGCAGCTTCAGCGCTGCCAAGCGCGTCAAGCGCACGCCTCCGCCGACGGCGGTGCAGATCGTCTCGCTCGACCTCGAGAAGGACCGCGTGGTGCTCGAGAACTCGAGCGATAAGCCCGTGTCGCTCGGCGGCTGGGAAGTGCGCGGCCGCCTGCCGAGCCAGGTGTTCCGGTTCCCGACCACGTACTCGCTGCGCGGCAAGGCGAAGCTCACGGTGCACTCGAGCAAGCGCAACAAGAACGCCAAGGACGAGCGCAACACGGACGAGGACTCGTTCCTGGCGACCAAATTCTCGCTCAACCCTGAGGGCGACCTCGCGGTGCTCGCAACGGCCGAGGGCGTGCCCGTCAGCCTCTGCAGCGAGGGTCTCCCCGAGTCGGAGGTCAAGAGCTTCGAGAGCGAGGTCCGCGGCGACTTTGACGAGGAGGACGCTTCTCGCGCGGACGGGGTAAGCTTCTGCGCGCGCTCTGCGGATGGCGACACGGCGTGGATGTGTGGATTAACCGCGGCGCTCTTGCTGTTTCTTGTAGTGCGGGATCATGTAAGCGTGGACCACGACGAAGCCGCGCGGCAGCATTGCGCACCAGCCATTCGCGTCCCGCTCGCCGCCGCTCTCCCGCTGGCCACGTCTCGCATCACCTGGCGACCCTCGCTTCAGTCTGAAACCAGCGACGAGCGGCCGGCAATCGAGTCCGAGACCCACGGCGTGCAGACGCGTGTGCACGCCGCCCCTCGTAGTGTCCTCCTCTTCTTTTTTAATGGCTTTCGCCTATCGTTTCTCCTGGTTCAGGCTGCCTTGAAGCGACTCCTCCCGCTCATCAGGGGTTCATTTTTGGCTTCCAGTGCGCCGACGACCCTGGACGAACGCCATGGGCCGCGTGCTCCAAGCTCTCCGGCGGTCGCGAGGGCTGACAGCGGACGAGGAGCGCGAGAGTCGCGCCGTGTTCGCGCTCGCGACAGGAAGACGCGCTTGTGACTGCGACGGAGATGAAGCGATGACGATCGCGCAGCTCCGGCTGTGTCTGCGCGCGCTCGGGTTCGCGCTGGCGCGAGGCGAAGCACGCGCGCTCGTGTACGAGTTCGATTTTGACAGCTCCGAGACGCTGCGGCTGGCCGACTTCCAGCGCATCTTCCTGTTCAAAACGCTGGAGCGCGGCCCACGCCGGCGCTTTGACGACGCGTTCAGGTCCGTCACCGTCTCACATCCAATGCGCGTGAGCGTGTGCTTATCGTACTCTGCGACTGGCTGCAGCGCGCTGGCCAACGGAGACGCGTCCGTGCACGTGTGCGACTTGACGGCGAGCAGCAAGGACCTTTGCGTGGCCAGAGGCGGCAGCAACAGCGAAAGCATCGCGCGGCAATGCTCAGAGCTGGACGCCGACGTTTTTGCGCGCTGTCTGGAGGCCCAGGACTATGCTGGCGACACAGACGACGACGCGATTGCCAGCGAGGCGGCAGCCATACGAGCCGCGCAGTCGGACCCGCGGGTCTCCCGCCAAGCTCTCGCGCAATTCCTGCGCGTCGAGTAACGAACGATACGCGCCGCAAGACGCTAACGTAGTGCATCCGCTTGTAGCTTTGTCTCTCTGTTGTTGTTGGCTCGCTGGCGTCGAGTCTTCCTATCTCGCGCGAGTCTGTCTACCCGAGCGAAGTGGCCACGTAGACGTGGCTGCGGTGCCCGAGCACCTCGCAGATGATGTCCGTCAGCCGCAGCTCGCGCTTGTCCTCGCGCCGCACGCCCGTGGGCACGCCTAGCAGCTTCCAGCCCTGGCAGCCGCGCTCCTCGCCGAACCGCGCGACCGCCACGTGCGCGAGCCACAGCACCTGCTGCGTGCCAAAGCCGCAGTGCACCGGCAAGACCTCATCCCGCACGTGCGCCAAGATGACGAGCGCGTCCTGCGCGCCGTCATTCGGCTCGATCACCAGTCGTTCCTCGTCGCTATCGCCGGCCGAGGTGGCGGCTAACGCAGGCGCCTCCATCTCGCGACCCACGACCGGCTAAGCGTCGCGTCTCTTGGATATCAATGCTTCAAGTGTAGCCATTCTCGCATTTTATTGTACCCCCTCCCTCCCTCCTGTCCACATTTTCAACCAATCCTATCCATTCTCGCAATAGATTCCCGCTCAAGTTTCGGCCTTATAGCTCCCGCGTGCACGGTACGCTCCGACCCCATCCTTTCTTGACCAGCAAAACGCAACCTACATCAGCACAGCAAGCGTCGGCGAACGACCCGCAAGGCGCGCGTGACCCCCACGCGCTGACCGCCGCCGCCGCCCGCGCGGCTCGCCCCGGCGCGCGCATGTGGCTCAACACGCGGGACGCGGACGAGGGCGCGGCGGACGCGGCTCGCCAGCGCAGCGTCTGGGCCTACGGCGTCCAGGCGCCGCCGTCGCCCTCGTCGTCCGCGCCGGCCGCCGTCGCGCCTTCCTCCTCCTTCTCCTCCTCGGTCTCCGCTGCGTCTCTCGGCGCCATTGGCGCGGCCAACGGCGGCGCGCAGTGGCGCTCGCCGCTGCTGTGGAACCGCGCCGAGCCGGAGGAGGAGGAGCGCGAGGAGGAGGCGCTGCCCTCCTACCTGTCATACCTGCAGCACCCGCTGACGCTGCGGTCCGAGCCCGTGCGCTTGGGCGGCGCGGTTACCAGTCCGCGGCCGCTGCCACCGGGCATAGCGACGAACAATAGTAACAGCAGCAGCAGCATGGTGACGCCCAGCGCGAGCGGCTTGCGGCATTACGGCGCGTACCCGACGGCCGGCGGCGAGATGGACGACAAGGCCAAGGAGCTTGCGTTCGCGCTGCAGGACTTTGTCCTCGCGCAGATGCAGCAGGCGGGCGCGGCGCTGCCGCAGCTAGCGCGCGCGCACCCGCCGCCCCCTCCTAGAGCGTCGTCGTCGTCATCGGCGGCGGCTTCGTCCAGCGCGTGCGGCTGCGGCTGCGGCTGCGACTCGCTGCGCGCGCGCGTGTCGGAGCTGACGCACCAGGTGCACGCGCTGCAAGGACAGGTGACGTCGCTGCTCAAGTCTTCCGGCGGCCTCAGCAGCTCGGCGCAGGCGTTCGTCCCTCCCGGAGCAGCTGGAGGCGCTGGAGGCGCGGGCTTGATGGCGCCAATGCCGCCATTGCCGCCGCCGTCGCCGCACCACCTGCAGCAGCACCACCACGTCCAGGTGAACCTGCCGGGTCCGGTACCGCACCACCACGCGCAGCAGCCGCCGCCGATGCCGATGGCGCCGCCTCCGTCGCCCATCGGGAGCGCCGGCAGCGCCAGCGGGGCGCTCACGGACCGCGTGTCGACGCTCGAGGGCCGCCAGAGCGCGTTCCAATCGCAGCTCGCGCAGATCGCCAAGGTGCTCGGCGTCCCCGCGGGCAAGCAGAGCAAGAACACGCCGCTCAAGACGCTCGTGCAGACGCTGCGCGAGGAGATCGACGCCAAGGTCGTGGCTGGTGAGGAAGCCTCTAGTGCTTGCCTCGACCTCCATCGAGGGGTTGTCTAACACCGTGTATGTGCTTGCTCGCCGCAGCAACAAGCGAGATAGAGGCGGCATTCGCAGCCAGCGTGCGCGATCAGGCCAAGCAGGAGGCGCTCGAGGCGATGGACGCGCGGATGCGGGACCTGGCGAGCGAGGCGGCGGCCGCTGCGTCCCCGTCCGCCTCGCCCACGTCCTCGTCGTCGCTGTCGTACGACGCCATTTTGACGGCGCTCGCGAGCGAGCACGAGGCGTCGCTCGCCAGGCTCAGCACCGCGTTCCAGGACCTTGTGGGCGAGGAGAGCAAGCAGCGCGCGCAGCTCGAGCAGCGCGCCGAGGAGCACTTCAGCCGCCACGAAGAGTGGCTGCAACAGCTCGAGGGCGAGCTCGGCTCGCGGTTCGAGCAGCCGCCGCCGCCTTCGTCCGGCTCCAGCGGCTGGACGGCCGCGGTGCGGAGCATCGACGACAAGCTCGCGGCGCTCGAGGCCGCATGCGAAGAGAACCGCGCGCAGTGGCGCAAGCTGTTGGTCGCCGGCGACCCCGGAGCAGTAGCACGACGGACAGCCGCAGGTGCAACAGCCATGGCCGCGGGTGCGTCAAGGAGTTAGGCGGGATAGATAGAGTGGGAAGCACCGCCGTGGTCGGTGTGCTGTCGACGAGTGTCCATGCGTGTCCGTCTGTCCAAGTCTGTCCACAGTGTGTGGACTCCACACCACCTTCACCGCCCGCCATGCGTCCACGTATCATCATCATGAAAGCACACAACCTCTACATTACGCGCATGAGTCCTCCCGTCACGGCATATGCGCACCCACGACTCGAGCCCCACGACCACTTCACAGCAAAAACTGCAGCGAGTACGTCTCGTAGAACGTTCGCAGCGCCGCGTCGTCCCCGCGCTGGTTCTCGGCGAGCAGCTCGGCGAACTCGACGGCGCTGCTGCCGTCGACGGCCACGACCGCGCGGACCTTGTCCTCGTCGCCGATGGCGGCTAAAGTGCCGCCCACGAGCTTGGCGGCCTTGCCGTTGTACGTGATGTGCTGTACGCTCGCGACGAGCCGAGCGAGCGGCAGGCCGCCCGAGGCGACCGTGGGCGCCAGCATCTCGCTCAGGTACGGCAGCGTCTTGGGGATGTCGATCTCCATGTCCTCGACGAACTCGAGCAGGTCGTCCAGAGCGACCATGAGCCCGTCCGTCGAGAGCAGGTCCTGGTCCAGGAGACCCGCGAGCAGCGCCGCGACGGCCTCGCGTTCCGTGTCGCCCTTGTCCAGGCCCAGGTTGAGCGCCTGCGTCGCGATCAGCGAGTGGTGTTCCGAGCTGTGGAGCTCGTTGACGCTCGCGACCGCCTCGTCCAGGTCCCGCAGCTCCACGAACTCGTCGAGAATCGCCTTGGCCTTCTTCTTGAAGACATCCGCCGACAGCGGCTCAGGGGTGGACGATGCGGCGGACGACTCGCGCGAAGGAGACGTCGACCTCTGAGACGACGACGACGACGAAGACATCGGCGGACGGCCAAGCCCAGTACGCAGCGAGTTGGACGACGCGCTGTTGCTGCGCGACCGCTCCTTGCGCGACGAGCGCTCGTCCTGGCGCAGCGACGCAAACGAGTTGCTGCCCACGCCACGCGCACTGTTCGGATGCCGAGGCGCGCCTGAAGTCGGCGCGTTCATCGACGAAGGGAACCGGTCCGAGTTGCTGCGGCTCTTGAGCAGCTTGGGCTTGGCGCCGCCAGTGACCGTCGACCACCCGTCGTCCGTCACGGGCGTCGACGGGCTCGAAGACGACGACGAAGCAGCAGCAGTAGCCAGCCCCGCGAGGTTGCTGGAGCTCGCAGCACGAGCCTTCCAGGCAGCGGAGGCTCCGCCGCCGCCGTTGACACCCTGCGAGCCGCGCCTCCTGTCCGACCCGCCGGCCGAGTTCATCGACTGGCTGCGCTGCAGGCGCGCACCGCCAGACGACTTGGCCGCCTTCTCCTTCTCCTTGGCCTCGCGCGCAACCTCGGCGTGCACCTCGGCGATCGTCATGGCCTTCGTCTCCTTGCGGCGCGCGACCCAGTTGTTGCGGCGCAGCTCCAGCAGGTCCTGCAGCATGAACCGCACGCGCGTGCACAGCAGCTTGGACTCGCCGCTGAGCTGCCTGATCGTCGCGTAGTACTTGTTGATGAGGTCGCGCTCACCCTGCTCGCGCGCGTTTTGCTCGAGCGCCTGGCCGATCGTGCTCAGCAGCTTGCAGAGACACTCGAGCGACTCCTCGTCCGGCGCCGCGAGGTCGCCGAACAGGATGCCGACGCACTCGTGCATGATGCGCGAGCTGAGCATGCGCTGCTTGAACAGCTCGCCGACGAAGCGGATGTGGCCGAGCGTCGCGCGCTTGACGAGCAGCTCCTTCTCCTGGCGCACATCCTCCGGCAGGTCCTCGAGCCCCTCGACGGACGGCTTGTCCTCGAACTCCTTCTGGCACCGCTGCAGCAGCAGCTTGCGGAACAGCTTGTGCGTGTCCGTCACGACCTCCTTGTCGTCCAGCGTGATGGCGGGCATCGACGTCTTGGCGAGCTTGGCGCAGAGCTCGGCGTACATGGCCGAGAAGTGCCACTCCATCTGCGCCTTCTCAATCACCATGTCGATCACGGCCTTGAGCACGTCGATACCGCGCACGGCCACGACGATGAGCTGGTCCGACAGCTTGTCGAACTTCTCCACCGACAGCTTGTTCAGGATCGACTTGGCCTCCTTGACCGACGCCTCGGTCGTGTCCACCGCCTCGTCCAGGCGAGACTTGGCGACCGACGGCTTCCACCGCGTCTCCTCATTGATACTGAGCGGCTCGCAGTCCTCGAGCGCCGGCGCAGTGTCGTGGTGGCCGCCGCGGCCACGGCCGCCGCCCCGCTCGCGGCGTCCGCGGCCTCCGTTGTCGCCGCCGAAGCTGCTCGAGCTGTTGTGGCGGCTCAGCGACCGCCGAGAGCCGCCGCGCGAGCTGCCGCGGCTCGGAGCGTCCGCCAGCGTCGCGGCGGTCTTGCTCGTCTTGTCGGCCGCGACCACCAAGCCCTTGACGCTCGCGGGCATCGGGCAGCTGTCCGGCTCGAGCTCCAGCAGCTGCTTGATTGTGTACATGATGCGCTCCTTGATGACCTCCTGCTCGGCCGTCACCTCGGCCTCCTTGGCCGTCAAGACCTCCGTCTCGCTCTCCTCCTCCTCCTCCTCCTCCTCCTCCACTGTCTCCTCCACCACCACCACTTCCTCCTTCACTTCCTCCTGCACCACCGGAGCGGCGACCACGGGCGTCGACACCGGCGCGCGCGGCAGCTCAGGCGCCGGCTGGACGGCTCCATTGATGCCGACCGTGGCCTCCGCGTGCAGCAGCGGCTCGGTCTCCTTCTCCTCCGGCGCTGCGACCGCCGCGGTCTGCTCCTGCAACGTCTCGGTGGGAACAGCAGCGACCTCCTCCGCCTTAGGCGCCGCCGCAACGTCCGTGCGGTCCTCTGCTTCAGGCTCCGACGTCGTGGCCGTCACGGACGTCGCGGTCGTCGTCGTACTGGATGAAGAAGCAGCAGCAGCAGCGACTGCCGCCGTTCGCTTGACGAACGCCTCGGTGCGCTGGCCGACGATCACGGGCGCGACTGGAGACGCGGCCGCCGGCGTCGGGGGCGCGATCGTCGCCGGCACGAACACGGGTGCCATGACTGCGCCGCCAGAGCGATCGATCGATCGATACATAGACGGATAGATGGATGCACAAGAGGAGGAAAAGTCAGGACGCGTCCGTAGGCGAGCGCAACCTCCGCAACAGACACAGCAGCGGCGTACACGAGGGCACGAAGGCCTTAGCCGACGGCTTGAGCACGCTCGGCTTGGGCGTGTTCGTGGGCTCGGGCGTCGCGGCGGAGGGCGGCGTCCACGCCGGCGCGGACGAGTTGAAGACGAACTCCTTGGCCGTCGGGCGCAGCTTGGACGCCGCGCCGCCGGTCGCGCGCGCTTCCGTCATGGCGGGGGCAGGGGCTCTGTAAGGGGTGCTGATAGTATAGGCGGCGCGCGGTCAGGCGGGCGCGGGGGGACAGGCGAGGCCGCCCCAGGGATCACAAATGCGCCGGCGGAGACCGCGGCGTTCCGAGTTTGTTTCGCTGGGTGACGCGGCGTTCATTTTGGCTGGCTCCGGGGTTTCCGGACGGTGATTGGCTGAAAAGAGGGAAGAGGGGAGCATGGATTGGATGAAATAGAGGCGGACCTTGCAGGGGGGGGAAGATGCTGATCATTGGTTAAAATATTCTTGACACCGACAGTTTGAGATGTCCTACTGGCCAAAATGGAAGGAATTCTACTACGATGCTGGGCATGTGCAAACCGAGCGTAGTGTGCTGATGGAGAGCTGGGAGTTGCGTTCTCGCAGACGGCGACAGAGGCAAACGCCGCCTCCCGATTCGAAAGAGCCCGGCTGTTTGTTGCTTCACACCGTCTGAAATTGCAATCCCAGCCGACGCTATCGAGTTGTGCGCATTGCGAAGGACCAGTACGATCCAAAGCTGTGATCTCGAAGGTCGTCGGGGGATGACAGCATGCCCGTCCTCATCATGGCCCATCTGTCATGGCCGCATTCGTCGCTGCAGGCAATTTCCTTTGGCTCGCCGTCCGAATCACTCGAGCTGCCTCGTTTTTCACGTGACAGGCCTTGGCAGTCCTCGACGAATTCGTCTGCTTGTCGCTCGAAACGTTTGATGTTGCGCGTGATGGCTCAAGCATAAAAGCTTGGCTGGGTTGCTCATCTCGTGCGGTTTTTGTTTTGGTGATATCGCTTTCTGGTATGCTTTGATCACTTTGCCGGTCGCACCGCGCGGCCCACTTGTTGCCTCTGCCACTCTCATGGGCTTCTCACTCAAATTTTGCACTCGAATGCGGGAAGCACCTTCTCCGGAAGCCGCACGTCAGTCAGCAACATGTCCACGCAAACGGAATGGGCGCTCTCTCAATCGCTCTCATACCTGGGTCCTACGCTCACCGAACGACTCTCGCGTTCTCGGCTTTTGACTGGCTAGGTCGGTGTCGAGGTTCGTGTTGCAGGTACTGATGTCGAATACTGCAGGCGGCGGCACTCGTGCAGTGTAGTGACATCCAGTTTTCATGCTCCATAGGCTTGAAACACGTTAAGAGTGCTGGGAAGTACTGCCCATACTCGTCGACAATGCAGCCTCATCGTGACCACGCTTCCTTCGTGCATGGTGCATTACGAGTGGGATACACTCGTTTGTGCAGTGTCGGATGGATCGTCTTGAAGATCGTCGGACGGGTGCCTTCTTTCTCATCCGCAAATGTTATCGAACACGGGTTGTGCTGGTCGCATGCTGGTCGCGTGCTGCTCGGCTTTGGATCGCCACCATTTCGTTCTCTGGCCCACATTCTTGTTGCAGGTGTCGTTCAGCAGCTTTGGCAGCTTACAGTGGCCGAGGGTCCCGTGGAAACATTAGGAGACCCCCCCCGGCCACCACTCCTTCGATGTCGCATGAGTTGGCATGTGTGATCCTTGGCAAGTTGCGGCTGCGGCGGTTACGCCAACTGCGTCAGAGCTGCTGGGACAGCTTCGATGGTTGCCCCAGTTTTTGGTTCCTTCAATCTCGAACTTTGTGGCGCCAATTCGGCTGGTTCTGGTGGAGGCTATTGTGACAACCAGGCTTCCACAATTGGTTGTGGGCGGGCTGGTAATGGTCTTGAGCTCGGTGTCAAAACGGACGGACTGCTAGAGCAACGCCATTGCTCGCTCTCTCTCTTGACGTTCACAGCGTAATTGTAGGCAAGTTTGTAGTCAACAACAGGATCGGTGAGGGTGAGCTTTGCCAGTAAGCACGTGACCGCCTACGAGCCAAAGAAATGACAGTACCGTTGTTGGTCGACCTCTTGACGCTGTTCGAGCCGCCGAAGCTGCTTGCGGTCCGCTCCGTCTCACCCGCCGTACTTTCAGCCCTGCCGACGATCTCGAAGCGGATGGCTGAAGAATTGCTACGAGTACAAGCACAATCAGTGAGGTTAGCGCACGATCTCCCCCACACCATACTCCTACACGTCTACAGTAGTGCGATCATTCGAAGCAACACCCATCCGCGCGTAGCTGCGACTCTTGCCGTGCGATCAAGCCGCCTAGGGTGATCAGCGTAGCGCCGACGCTAAGAGATGGTTGATGTGGCGGAGGCAGCTCCGTGCCGCTCCGGACGCTTTCATGGTCTCAGCCAAGCCGGTACGAGCGCCACGGCCGCACCATCGCCGGCGTCCGTCGCAGCACAGAGCCGCCTCACGGCTGCTGGCGGCAGGACTTTCCGCGCCTTTCCAGGCGCGCCTCATGGTCTCAGCCATGCCGGTACGAGCGCCACGGCCGTCACCATCATTAGGGCCTGGAGAACGCTTCCAGCCGCCACCCGACTCGCATCGTCAACTACTTTGCGTCGGCCGCTCGCTGATCTCTCGCTGCATACACGTCATTACAGCCAGTCAGTCCACTGTTATCGCCGTGCGCCTCGACCTCGCCACAAACGATGCAGGCTCTCTGTACCTGGGCGGCCGTAGCGCAGGAGCCGCTGCAGCTTCCCCGCGACCGGGCGGCCGCTGCTGCCGGGACGCGCATGCCCTCGGAAAGGCCGGCCGAGTGGAGCGCCCACTTGTGCTGGACCGAGGAGATACTAGAATGAGGCTAGTTTCAAAGGCGGCTCGCCGAACGAGAAAGTACGCGCCGTCCTTTCTCGCCAGCTGCAAGGGATTCACGGCGCGTGCGCGCGGATACTGGAGATGGCGCGCCTCCCGCATGATGCACATTGTCTAGCGCTTCCGTAGGAGTCTCGCCAAGGCGTCGGGGGCGCTGCCGGCGGTCGCAGCGGCGGCGAAGAGAGGAATGGAACGGAGGAAAGTGCATCTTCAACGTGGTGGAAAAATAACGTGGGTCACATAACTTTCCGACCCGAGATCTTGGCAGACTTGGTTTTTGTATAGCCACTAGATTATCCAGCACCTCGTGCAAAATCGAGGACCACTTCAACGAGATCAAGCACGAGAGCATCAACTTCTCTGAAAATGTTTTCACACACTGTTTCTCAATGAAAGGATGCTTCCTGCAATGCAAAGGCTGCGCACATTGCGCGCGACCTCGCTGGACTTCGGCCAGGGGCGAAAGCAAACTACAGCACTGGCGAGGGGTGACTCCTCACCGCCTCGGACGGCCAAGTCGAGCCGCTGCCCGCCTAGTGGCGCGCCAGGATCTCGACCGCGTCCGCCTTCTCCTCCGACAGCTCCTTGGCCGTCGCCTTCATCATCTCGTCGACACGCGGCGAGATGGGCAGCCCGTTCACGATCTCGTACTCGCCGTTGCCCGTGCACTTGACCGGGAACGAGTAGATGAGGCCCTCGGGCACGCCGTACTTGTTGCCGTCCGAGATGACGCCCATGGACACGAAGTCGCCGTCCTTCGAGCCGGCGAACCAGTCACGCACGTGGGCGGCGGCCGCGGCGGCAGCCGACATGGCGCTCGACAGCTTGCGGGCCTTGATGATCGCCGCGCCGCGCTGCTGCACGTCCTTGATCAGCGTGTTCTCGAGCCACTCCTTGTCCGACACGTACTGGGACAGCACAGCCGTGGCCGAGCCGGGCACGTCCACCTCGACGTACGACGTGTCCGGCACCTGCGTGCTCGAGTGGTTCCCCCAGATGATGACCTTGCGGACGTCCTTGGAGCTCACGCGGGCTGCGACGCCCTTGGCGGCCTGGCCGTCGTTCACCTTCTCCACCAAGAACGAGCGCAGGCGCTCATGGTCCAGGCGCGTCTGCACCGCATCATTGGCAACAGCAGCGTTAGGACGCTGCCATGATGCCGGCACTAGCTAGCATCCATCCATCCATCCATCCACACCGTACCATCGCCGAGAAGTTCTTGCGCGGGATGCTGGGGGCGTTCTGCATGGCGATGAGGCAGTTCGTGTTGGCCGGGTTGGCCACCACGAGGATCTTGACGTTGCGGCTGGCGAACTTCTCGATGGCCTCGCCCTGCGCCTTGAAGATCGTCACATTCTTCTCGATCAGGTCCTTGCGCTCCATGCCGGCCTTGCGCGGGAAGCCGCCGACCAGGATGGCCACGTCCACGTCCTTGAACGCCACCTCGAGGCTCGACGTCGGCGTGATGGCTGCACACACGAGCAGCAGCTTCAGTCGCCAGCTCCAAGCCAATGCTAACAGCTAAAGCAGGACGCGAACGCACCGTCCACGAGGTTGAACGCGCAGTCCTGCAGCTCCATCTTGACGCCGCCCATGGCCTCCTCGGCCATCGGGATGTCCAGCAGGCGCAGGTCCACACGGCGCGTCGGCCCGAACACGCTGCCCATGCAGACTGCACACGACGTCAGCTCGCTCGTCTCTTGTCTGCGCGGACCACACCACCACGGATCCAATCCGCGAGCACGCGGACGTACTCAGGGGCAGCAGCGAGTACGCGATCTGTCCGGCGGCGCCAGAGACCACGACCTTGATCGGAGCAGACGACATGGCGAGGGAGGAGAGGGGAGGAAGGCTGGCTAGCTCGGAGAGGAGGCAGGAGAAGGAGAAGCGTGCGCAGGAAGCGGCCGATTCCGAAGTGAGCTGCTTGCGCCATTGACCCGCCCGGATTCCAGTTTTTGGCTCGCAAGGCTCGCGCAACCTTCGCGCGACCGGAGAGATGTTCGCGCAACCTTCGCGTCACTGTGCGGTTACTGCGCGCGGCTATGACGCGGCGAGCGTGGCGCGTCGGTGTCATCGCGCAACCGTCGCGCAACTTGAGAAGCCCCTTGCGGCCGAGATGATGCGCGCGAGGTGGCAGCTCCCGTTGCTTCAACCACAGGGCTTCAACACGCGGTCGGGCACATGGACGGCGCCACTTCATAGTGAAACCAAGTATATTTTGGCGTGGCGAGCCTCCGACGGATACGCAAGGTCTGCCACGTGCTCAGAGACTCTACAGTGCGGTGGTGACGCCCGAGCGCTGGCTGGTCTTGCTGGAGGCGCGAGACTCATCCATCAACACAGCCGATGCCGCACAAGCGACGGACACTAGCGCTTGGTGCTGGATTCGCGATGGGAAGAGCGGTCAGTCGGGCAACAGCGATCGAGGTGCTAGGCGTTCAAAAGCCGCAACGACCGCTCCCTGACGGGTCGCGGCGCTGGATGGCTTGCTCATCGCGTGCGTGGAGGTGGACCGCGTATCCGAGCGAGTTCTTTGGCGCAGGGACAGAGGATGGATGCGGGATCGAGCGGTCGGGAGGCCCGCGTCGCACTCGGGCGGCGAACGGTCGGCGCCGTGGGTAGTCGCCGAGGAGGCGAGTTTGCTGTCGACAGGCAGGAGCGAAGCTAGCTGTCATGTCGTTGCTGCCTCCAGGACCTGGTCACGGAGCACCCAGCCTTGATAGGAGGCGCTTGTCGAACACGACTTGCAGGTGATACGACTAGCACCAGGTGAGAATGATTCAGTCCGCTGTGTCGCGAACGAATGAGCGCGGACCCGAGTGGTGCTGGTACGAAGGCATGCAACGGATTGGCGGTGTAGCTGGTCTATCCAGTCGAGCTGATTCTTGCTTTGCGGCGCGACAGGATCTCGACAGCGTCCTTCTTCTCCCCCTCCTCCTTCTTCACCGAAGCCTTCATCATTCCCGCGAGGCCAGCAGGCTGTCCGCGCAATTGTCCGTGCGCTTGACCGGGAAGCTGAGATGGTGCTCGTCAGCGCGTAGCCATTGCTGTCCTTCGGGTATGATGCATGATTCGTCGAACACTGAATGGAGCGGAACAAGCTACCACAGTCGCGTGCGTATAAGCCGTCGACAGAGCACCGGATCGAAAGGCACAGCAGTGACGTATGACGAGCGAGCTTGCTGCGAGCGGGTGACGCATAGAGTCCGCTTGGCACGCGTTTCGATGAGACGTGCGGAGGTTGAGGGTGGCGAACAATAAGGTCGAGTGCACAGGAACGAGCGCGCATCCGGTCAGCACCCGCGTTGATTGTCTCTGCGCTCGACCGCTCACCGCCGTTTCATGCTGCTCGTGCTCCGCGCGTTCCCAAGTAAGCGACGCGGCACGCGGCCCCACTGGACTTGAGACCGATCTGACCGACCAGTCACCAGTCACCGCGGGTCAGTCAGCCAGCGAGTCGAGGAGAGTGGCGGTGGAGGGTGCCGCGGAGTCCAGCGTGGAGTCGGCGCAACGCTGCGAACCGCAGAAAGAAGCGAAGCCGAAACCGGCCCCAGCACCCTCCACAAGCCAGTACACGCACTTGGTATTATAGCCACGGACTGCACCCGCATTAGTAGTGTCGGCACCTCGCATCGCAGCCGCACGCGCGGCGCGTGGCATGTGACCGACCTGAGGGGTCTCGGATCGACATTGCATAATGAAAGCAAATGCAACGCTGGATCAGCTGGTTGAAGCGACGGATACTTTCAGAAGTCCAGAGGATCTAGTCAGAAGTCGAGGAGCTCCGCGTCCAGGACTCGAGCGGCCCAAGCGACGCCACGCCACGCCGGACATGGAACGACGCTGAAACACCTTTGCCGCGCTTCCTTCCACGCTCAGCCCACACGTCACGGCTGGCTGTCCGAGCGTTCACACCGCTCCCCTCTGCTCGCAGCAGCCGCCAGCTCTATGGCAACCGCGCAAAGCGGGGAACGACGGAAGGAAAAGTCCCGCGCGCGTTGTGCGAGTAGCAGCGCGCTTCGAAAAGGAATAACACGCAGTCTGCAACACACGAGCGGTGTGTGGAGGGGGGCGAACCCATAAGTAGCCGGGGAAACGGCAGTCTCGGGCTGTCAGGAGGCGGTGCCATCGAATCGAACCGAACCAGCAAAGAGGCCGGAGCGTGAGTAGCGAGGCGAGGCGCCAGTTCCCGTCGTCGTCAAAGCAGCGACGCGAATCGACGGAAAAACGGCACGCGCTGGAACCGACCGGGAACGCCCGTCGCCCGTTGCTCGCGGCCCGCGAGATAACGGCCTTTGGGCGCCTCGCCCGTGGTTTGCGCCGCTCCATTCTGGGTTTCCTGAGCCCCAACTGGTCGACGCGTCGGGCTCGAGCCGGCACGCCGTTTCCTCCCCGCGGCGTGGGGACTCGTAGATCCATCCGCCCGCTCTCGGAACTAGGCAACTAGCGGACGGGTCGCCGCGCACGGCAGGGACGCGAGCCGAGCTGCCGCCACCGCACCCTCAGCCAGCTGCACTGCTGCTTCCGACGAGAGCTCGCGCTAGAGCGGAGGCGGAGCGGAGGGTGCGATCTCTGGCTGGAGCTTCGAGTCGTACGTGACACTGGCGCCTCGGTCCGTGCCTTGGGAGGTTGTTCTCCCGCTCTTGGCGTCACAGGGACTACCGCGCTGCTCCTCCAGTCCGTGCAACGTCGTCAAGACGTACCTCACCCCCAAGTGTGACTTCGGTGCGAGAACCCGCTAGACACCGAACAGCATGAGCAATGTGTCCGTGGCAGTGGACGCGGCGTCTCCGCTGGCGGTGGGCGACTGCCCCGTCGGGAGCTCGCTGCTGCCCATAATGACGTCGATTTCGTCGCTCATCGGCTGCTTCTACGTCGTGGGCACGTACTGGTACGTGCCGGCGCTGCGCCAGCACCCGGCGGGCATCATGTTCGGCATGAGCGTGTACGGCGGCATCTACCAGTTCCTGTACCTGCTGGGCCAGGCAGCGTCCTCATCCATCCAGTGCTCGGAGATCGGTCTCTTCGTGGACTTTTTCCTCACGGGCCAGGAGACGTACATGCTCATCTTCGCGATCGACCTGCTGCTGGCGCTCAAGAACCCCTTCTCGACGTCCAAGGGCCAGATGAAGAAGTACCACATCTTCGGCGGCCTTTGGAGCGTCCTGTGCGCGCTCATCTCGCACTTCGACACACACTACGCACTCTTTTCGTTCTGCTGGGCCAGCTCCAGCAACGAGATGCTCGGCGGCGAGGTCAGTGGCAACAGCCCGACCGTCGCGGCCAACGGCACGCTCACGGCGGGCATCTTCTTCGCCGTCTACATCGTGATCGTGTACTGCACGTCGCTCCTCGCCATCGTGCGCACCTGGAACACCTTCATGAAGGGTCTGCGGGACACGTTCCGCACGCGGCAGCGCATCCAGCGGCACCTCAAGTACTACGTGGGCTGCTATTTTGGCTACTGGACGCTCGTGCTCGCTTGCTACGCGCTCTTCAGCGTCCTCCCGCAACCAACTGTAACCAGTGCGGCGATCAGTATCCCAGCGGACGCCGAGGGATCGTCCTCGGCGGCGTCGGACGGAGATGGCGGCGTCCGCTGCCGAGTATGGCATCTGCTCTCGTGCCTGCTGCTGGCCAAAGGACTGGTCAACGCGCTCATCTGGACGCGCACGTCCAACATCCTCAAGATCATCGAGCAGCTGCGCGAGTTCGGCTACGTGGACCTGCCGCCGCACGACGACAGCATCAACTGGGCCCTGCGCCTCGAGATCCTGACCAACACGACCAAGGGCATCTGCGACAGCGTCACGCTCGCCGAGGAGCGCGAGGCGCGTGCGTCCGCTGCGCCATCTTCATCGTCCTCCGGGTCCTCGAACGCGTCAGGAAACTCCGTGGAGGGCAGTGAACTCGACCTGTCGAGCGAGGACCGCTGGGAGCGGCGCGAGCTGTACGCACAGGTCGAGGAGATCGTTCTCGAGAACCGCAACGACAGCGGCGCGCACGGCCCGCGCAGTGACGGCGTCGTGTTCTTCGACTACGCGCCGCACGTGTTCCGTCGGCTGCGCACCGAAGCGCGCGTGTCGACGGCGAGCTACCGGCACTCGCTGCAGCAGACGACCAAGGAGCGCGTGAGCGAGGGCAAGAGCGGCGCCTTCTTCTACTTCACCGAGGACCGCAAGTACGTGGTCAAGACACTGACGAGGGAGGAGCTGCGCTTCCTCTTGAGCATCCTGCCGGCCTACCTGGCGTTCCTACGCGAGAACCCCAACACGTTCATGACGCGCTTCTTCGGCTGCCACGGACTCACCATGTACGGCAAGACGGTCTACTTCGTCGTGATGCAGAGCGTGTTCGACACCAACCTGCAGATCCACGAGCGCTTCGATCTCAAGGGCTCCTGGGTCGGCCGGTTGGAGGGCCGCAAGCCCACGGGGACCATCGCGTCCTGCAAGTTCTGTAACACCGAGTACGTCGTGGGCGGCAGTCACGACCAACTGTGCGACGTTCGGCGCGGCGAGGGCAACCTGCGCCACCAGTACGACCAAGTGGGCAAGGACCTCAACTGGAACCGCCACATGGCGCTCCCGCCAGCGACCGCGCGCGCCGTGGCGCTGCAGCTCATGCGCGACTCGGAGTTCCTGTGCTCCATCAACTGCATCGACTACAGCCTGCTCGTCGGCATACACCACCGGAGCTTCAACGTGTCGCACTACTCGTCGGCCGAGAGCTTCGACCTGCCGTCGCGAGGCAGCTGCGCGAACAGCTCCTTCATGAGCTACATGAGCAACGGAGGCCACAGCGGAGGCAGTCGGAGCGGCAGCCAGGGGTGCAACGCGAGCGCCTGCGGCCCGCGGTCGTCGAGCGAGGGCTGCGGATCGTCCTCGAGCGGGAGCAGCAAGGCGTTCCGGCACCCTAGCAGCGGCGGAGGCATGAGCGTGGACGAGGTGCACGGCCCTGGTATCTACTTCCTCGGCCTCATCGACATGCTGCAGCAGTGGAACCTGCGTAAGCGCGTCGAGCACTTTGTGCGCGTGACGTTCTTGCTGCAGGACCGCCACGGCATCTCGGTCGTCAGCCCGCGGCAGTACGCCGAGCGCTTCCAGAAGCGCGTCATCCGAGAGCTCATCTACGACACGAGCGGCTTTGCTGAAACCATGACGAGCAGCCGCGATGGAGACTCGGGCGTCACCGCCAGCGACGTTCCTCGCTACCTCTCGAGCCACGAGCAGCCGCAGGGCCATGCTCACCACCACGTGCAGCTCCGTATCGACTCGGGCGCCGGCGCTGCCCACGTCGTCAACACGTCGCCAGCGATTCTGGAGGGTCCCGTGACAATGGACTCGCCAGCGCGGTCCTCGGGCTTCTTCATGCAGCCGCAGCCGCCGCTGAGCTCTCGGTCCAACTCCGAGTTCCCGCGCGTGCCGTCGCTGCCGCCCGTGCCGAGGCGGCGAGCCGCCACCACCGCGACAGCAATGGGGCCGACTACCCCGCCGATCGCCTGGGAGATGTCTGGCTACAGCAGCAGCCTGGGCAGCCGTCTGTCCGGGGGACTCGTCATGGAGGCGCCGTACGCGAGGACGGCGCCAGCCGCCTTGTACGCGCCGCTGCCCTCGACCCGACGGCCGCTCGCCGTCTTGCTGTCCAGCTCTCCGCGCGCATCGCGCTTCTCGCTACCCAGGAGCGACTCTAGGGGATCTGCAGCGGCGACTCGCGACGGCTACACCTCGTCCGCGTCCTCGGCGTCCGCGACCTCGTCGTGCGCCACCAGCACAGCCATCTCCATCCCGGAGGCCGTCGCCGCGCTCGACAACGACTACCGCATCGTGTGCACGCCCACGTTCCCGGACAAGGCGAGCGGCACGCTCTCCGCGTGAGCCAATTAGTGTGCAATCCCCCCCCCCTTACTAGCGTCCTATCCGTCCACCATATACCGTCCGCTTCAACCTGGTCAAGCCGTCTGTGACGTGTGAAACATATCGAACTGAATCCCTTCTTGAAGAGGAAATAAGGGACAAAGTGTCCCTAAAACGAATCTAAATAAGGGACGTAACTCGCTCAAACACGGGACCAAGCCTCCAGAGTCTCGACGTGGCACAAACTCGAGCGCGCATGAGCATGAACATGAACATGAACATGGATCCGAACGCCGCGAGTCCGTGGTTCACGTCGGCGCCGGGCCCGGACGCCGGCGGCTACGCGCCTGGGCCAAGGGGGGGCGCGCCTGGCTTCCAGTCGCCTCCGGGGTCCACCGGCCGCGGCGTCAGCGGGGCCATGGGCTCGCCGTTCGCGTCCGGCGGCGCCGCCGGCGGCGGCTACTACGGCTCGGGGCCGGCGGACGAGGACGCCGGCGGCGAGGACGAGTTCGCGGACGAGCCGCCGCTGCTGGAGGAGCTCGGGATTCACTTCGACCACATCTGGGCCAAGACGCAGTCCGTGCTGCTGCCGACCAAGCAGATCAACGAGCACATCCTGGACGACGCCGACCTGGCCGGCCCGCTCGTCTTCTGCTTCGTCTTTGGCATGTGCCTGCTGCTCGTGCGTCTCCATGCTGCTATACACGCAATCGCACACGGCTAGACATGCTCTTACTGATGGTGTGGGTGCGACGCAGGCGGCCAAGGTGCACTTCGGCTACATCTACGGCTTCGGCGTGCTCTCGTGCGTCTTCATGTACCTGCTGACCAACCTGCTGTCGCCGGAGCGGTCGATCGACATCTACCGCGTCTGCTCCGTCCTGGGCTACTGCCTGCTGCCGATCGTGGCGCTCGCGGCCATCAACATCGTCGTGGCCGTCAAGGACATGGGCGTCGCGGGCTTCGCGCTCGCGAGCCTCTGCATCCTCTGGAGCACGCACACGGCCTCGCGCTTCTTCGAGAAGGCGCTCTACATGTCGGAGCAGAAATACCTGCTCATGTACCCAGTCGCGCTCGTCTACAGCTGCTTCGTGCTCATCGCCGTCTTCTAGGCGTACGGGCTCAAGGGGGAGAAGAAGAAGGAAGGGGAGGCCAGCTCGAGCAGGTCGTGGGGAGTAATGAAGGGTGTTGATGACGATGGACAGACTCTTATGGTGGATGAACCGACAGTAGAGAGAGAGCGACGGACTGACTAATACTCTCGTGCGCGAGCCGGCTGCTCCCCGTCCACCAGCCGCTGCTTGGCCTCGCGCTCCAGGATGATGCTGGCCGTGCGCGCTAGCTCGCGGATGTGCGAGTACTGCGACTGGGTGAGGTCTCCGTGCGGCTTCTGGTCGAAGCAGCACATGGTGCCGAGCACGGTGCCGTCGCTCGCCGCGATCGGGTACCCGCAGTAGAACTGCACGTTCATCTCCTTGATGGCTGGGATGCTCTGCAGCCGCACGTCGGACGCGAGGTAGCGCAGCGCCATGGGGTGGGAGGTCATCATCGTGTGCTGGCAGCACGTCTGGTTGCGGTGGAACGTCGCGTCCGCGAGCTCGGCTAGGTTACTGGCCAGCACAACCTGCACGTCGCGCGTCATGATGGCGAGCAGCACCGACGGAGCCTGCATTTCAAGCGCCGCAAGCTCGCAG
Source organism: Phytopythium oedochilum (assembly GCA_023338025.1). Classification (NCBI taxonomy): domain Eukaryota; phylum Oomycota; class Peronosporomycetes; order Pythiales; family Pythiaceae; genus Phytopythium; species Phytopythium oedochilum. Next base: position 647 of record JAADXX010000206.1, on the reverse strand, counting down.
ATGAGCTCCAGCTCGGGCACACCCTTGACGTCGCGCAACTCCCACCGGTCGATGAGTTCCAGACGGCGCTCTTCATCGTGCGGGATCGGAGACGGCATGAGCTCCTGGGGCGTGGCCGGCATCGCAAGTGGGTAGCCTCGCGTGCTCTTGTCGTTCGAGAGCAAGCACTGGTCGAGCGGCACCAGAGTCGACCGCAGGTGTGCGTCAAAGCGGTCGAGGACGGCTCGCTTGTCTGCGACTTCAGGCTTCGCATCATCCAGAGTGTCGGTGTCGTCGCCAGTGTTGTCGGCTTCGAGATCATTGAGCATCGTCCGGATGACCGACACGATGGCTCTCTGGCGTGAGTTCCCGGCAAGAGAGGAAGAGGATCCCTCCTGGCTGCCTTCTCCGTTGACGAGCAGGTTCTCCAGGTAGCCGACAAGTTCTCGAGAGCGTAAGGATGCGGGCGAAATGTCTGGTTGTGCCCTCAGTGGTCTGTTAGACACCACGTTCGGTACAACGCGGACCGGAGCGCGGTGCTCGGCGCGGCTACCGACCGCCGAGTAGTCGCACGCGTTGACGCAGAAGGAGCAGCGCGTGCAGATGACGATCCCGGCGACGCGGCCGTTGTACGTCTCCATCTGCTCGAGCGACCAGCAGTCGTCGCA
>JAADXX010000205.1:0-38152 GCA_023338025.1 Phytopythium oedochilum | reverse complement strand
GCGGCTCGACCACGGGCTCTACGACTGGATCGACCACGGGTTCGACCACGGGTTCGACCACTGGCGGTAGCGGCTCCGGCAAGGGATCCAACACCGGCGGCTCGAACAGTGGCAGCTACGGCAACGGCAACGGCAGCGGCCCGGGCAAGCAGCAACACAACGGCAGGGGCTCGGGGAAGAAGAACCTACCAGAGTCTGGCGCCGTTCTGAACACCAAGCAAACTCCCTACTCGACCAACAACGAACGCTCGTACCCAAGCGAGTTAGCTGGGGAGGCATCTAGCGCTCCAGCCGCCGGCGGGGAGAAGACGTTCTGCTAGACCAACTAGAGTACGTGTCTAGCGACTTGAGCGGGGCAGAATGCGGCATCGGAGTCGAGATCGCTCATCGTAGGCAGTGATGCGCGTCAATTATAGAGTGCATTTTGAATAAGTTTACGCTGTCAATCTTTTCAAAATTGATGCAAACGGTCACCTCGACCAGCCATGTAGACCGACGCCATGCGACACCAGTCACACACGCGCAAGCAGCCGGAAGGATGACCGCGTTCCTGCCCAAGGACAACAAGGCGTACAAGCGCAAGGACTACTGGGACGAGCGCTTCAGCAGCGAGGACTCATACGACTGGCTCGCGCGCTACGACAATGTGGCGGCGCTGCTGGATGCGCACGTGTCCCGCGCCAGCCGCATCCTCATGGTGCGCGCAACCCCTCGCGGCTATTGTCCGTCTGGTTGTTGGCTTGGCGCTGACGGAGCCGGACATGCAGGTCGGCTGTGGCAACTCGACCTTCAGCGTTGACTTGTACGCCGCGGGCTTCCGCAACATCACCAACATTGACTTCTCGAGCACCGTCATCAAGCGCATGAGCAGCAAATACAGTGTAGGTGGTGGTCTCTGGCGACTGCAATGCGATCCGATGGTCGCTTTCCGTGACGCGCTGACGAGTCGGCGCGTGGCAGGAGAGCATGCCCGAGATGACGTGGGTCGAGGCCGACATGACCAAGCTGCGCGACAAGTTCGCGCCGGGCTCCTTCGACGTCGTGATCGACAAGGCGGCCATGGACGCGCTCATGTGCGACGAGGGCGACGTGTGGTCGCCCTCGGAGGCCGTGATCCAGCAGGCTGCCGCCATGTGCGGCAGCATCGCGTCCGTGCTGACGCCTGCGGGGACGTTCGTGCAGATCTCGTTCGCCCAGCCGCACTTCCGCAAGCGCTTCCTCATCGTACGTAGCGGGAGACGAATGTCCACAATCGCCATTTCGCTCACGGTTTTGCTGCTTCAGGGCGAGGGTGAAGAGGGGGACGAGAGCAAGCGCTACGACTGGAAGTACTCCTATCACAAGATTGGTGCGTGCTCCTCGCGTACTTACTGCCAATTGGTCGATCGAATGCGCTGACAGAAGCGGATGGCGTCCGAGGGTAGACATTGGGCTCGGGTACTTCTTCTACGTGCTGCAGAAGCCTCTTGGCTCCTCCAGCAATGGCTCGACAGCGTGAACAGCGTCCATCTGTAGCACTAGACCAGCAAGCGGGCTTGTGAAGCTAAAGCGACCCAGCCTTGCTGCTGGAATCGTCTCACACGGATGCCGGCCGAACAATGAATGCGCTCCTATCTTTATAGACTCCCGCTGTTTTCACCGCTCCCCGACGGTTGAACCGCGCTCGAACCGCCGCGAGCGTATTTGCCCAGCCGGCCATGCTGCCGCTGCGCTGGGGCGTGGTCTTCGCGCTCGCGCTCATCTCGAGCGGCGTCGTGCTCGTGCTCGTAGGCTCCCGAGCGCTCTCGAGCGGCGCCGACCGCCGTTCTTCCGCTCTCTACGCCGGCTTTATCGCTGCCGACAGCAGGACCAATGACGCAGCAGCAACTTCTCCAGCGACAGCGGACACGAATGACGTGGCGTGGGGGTCGTTCGCCAACTCGTCGGCCTTTGCGCTCGCCATGGACGCTCCCGTGTTCGCGAGCTTTTACCTGTGGAACCTCTCGAACGCGCAGGAACTGCTGGATGGGGACGCGCAGCAGCCGGACGTGCGGCAGATCGGGCCGTACACGTACGAGCAGCGCGCCGTCAAGCGGGACGTGCGCTTCGATACGCTGGACGACTCCTTCGCGACCGTGTCGTACCGCGTCGAGACTCGCTACGCGTTCGTCCCGGAGAGGTCCAACGGGTCCGAGACGGACGCGGTCGTCACGGCCAACGCCTCGTACGTCAAGCGGCTGGCCAAGCTACGCGCTCGAGGGTACTCGGAGCGGTTCCTTGTCGCCGAGTACGCCCACAGACATCTGCATGCGTACTCGCGGCACTTGCGCGGTCCGTTCATTGCACAGACCAAGCAGCGAGCGCTGCGAAGCTTCTTGCCGGGCCTGGTGGCCAACGCGAGGGCCGAGGCGGTTCCCGCCGTGCTCACTCGCCAGCGCGCGCGCGTCGACTCGTCCAGCATCCCGGCCGGACTCGTGAAGATGGCGGCGCTGGCGCGCACCGAGCAGATCCCGCTCGTGCTTCGGGATGTGTACAAGAACATATCCGACGGACTCCTCCCGGGGTTCCTGGCCAGCAGCTACGCGCAAGCCAAGGTCGACGCTTTGCCTCGAGTCCTCTCCAACATGTTCGACCGCCTGAACGTCGAAGCTGTGCCGTCGCTGCTCGAGAAGCAGTTGCGCTACCAGCGACTCGCGCACGTCCCGCGCACGCTGTCGTCGCTCTGGCAGCACCTCGAGCGCCTCGCCTTCCCGTACGCCATGGCCGAAGTCTTCGAGCGCGCGTGTCTCGAGGCAGTGCCGTTCATGCTGCGCTCCATCAAGAGCGAGATCGTCGCGCAGAACATCGCCGTCAACCGCGTGACTGCGGACCAGGCGCAGTTCGACGTCGTCGAGCTCTGGCGACTGCGTAGCAGCCAGCTGACCGACTTTGATGCGTGGATCGACGACTCTCCGACCGGGGCACCTCGTACTGGGTTCGAGCTGATACCGACGGATTCGACGCTGCAGCTGAGCAGAGAAGTCGCGACGCTCCTGCTCGGCTCCAAGGCGTCAAACCTTCGGTTCTCCATCGTTGACTATGATACTGCGCAGTCGGCGGCGACGCTCGCGATGGACTCGCCGTCTTCGACGCCTGAGGGGTTTGCGATCTGGAAACAGGTCATCGCCATGAACGAAAGCGCCATCGCGTACGTCCTCGAGGGCGTCAACAACGACGTCGCGCTGTCCAGCGACTACCTGACGCGAGTACAAGTGCTCTACGTACGGGACTATTTGATCGCATGGACAAGCAACGCCGTCGTACAGCGCGACCGCCAGCGGTTCTGGCGCGCGCCATTCTCTCGTCGCACGGCCAACAGTGACGCCAATGACCCGGACGTCGACCTTGACTATGAACGGGCTGGAACGCAGTCGGGATTCAGCCTCGTATCGATCGGAAGCCCTAGCAGCGTCATTACCAGTGTTGCCGCGCAGATATGGAACTCTTCTGCACCTTTAGCGATCGTGACACCGGCAGGACTAGCGAAGTGGCTCGATGTCATCGATACCAGTGGAGGATCCAGTGCGACGCAAGTGATCCTTGACGGAGTAACCGGGATCACGAGCGCACAGATCACCGAAATTACCACTTGGATCTCTAGCATCCTGTCCGACGGCTTTATCGCACGCCGAGCTCTGCGGCACTGGAGCAACGGCACATGCCAGTCGGTGCTGAGATTGGATCTCTCATCCTGCCTTCGCTACGATTTAGAGCCGCTGATACCAGGGGACCAGCTTGGGTTCGAGATGAATCCGACATGCGAGCCCAACATTAGCGTCTCTCAGATGACAAGAGAGCTGCTTTGGGGAGTGAGTACACCCAACTCGGGACCTCCCGTCTCGTTTCTCGTGCCAGCTCACCCTTCTAACACAGCAACAGGCTTCGGGCTCTGGATGCACGCGATCAGGACGTCCAATGTCTCAACGTTGTTGAGTTCTGTGGGTCAAAGTGACTTCACTGAGGAAAGTTCGAGAGCCATAGTGGACTGGCTTGGCTGGTGGGGATCGGCGAGCGAGCTCAATTCGCTGACGGTCCACTACTGGTGGACGACGAGTGTCGACACCATCTCAACAAGCTTGGCCGACGATGAAGACGAGCAGACGACCGGGTTCGAGATGGCTCCACTGGCCGCTTCAGCGTCGGACATCATCCCGCTAGCGGCAGTACTGGAGCTATGGGACTCAGACAGCACGCTGTCTTTCCTGAACTTGACGGGTTTTCATCGCTGGTTCCAGCTCACGGACGAGAATGAACACCGGGACGTCGCTGTGAACACAGCGGCTGCCATTCTGACCGAGCTCAACGAGCAGGTTACGGCCATTTGCTCTAGTGGGAACGTTGGTGGCGGTGGTGCGCACTCGGCAATCTTCGATGCGAGTATCAGTGACGCAGCGTGCTCCTCTGTGACCTCGGATCATGTTAGTTTGATAGCAAAGTGGGCTCGATCGCAGATGGGCTCACAATGGGTTCGCAATGCGCTCCTCGATCAATGGCGGCGCGGAGCTGCCAACGCCTTCGATATCGAGCCTTACCGACTGGAGCAGCAATCTGGCCTCGAGCTTGAATGCGGTTGCGCTGATGAAGAAGAAGCCTGCTTGCTTAGTGGCGACAACAGAACGACGTACTTGATTCCGCGCGAGGCGACGGAGCTGTGGGATGCAATCGCGAACAGCGCGTCGTTCTTGACGTACGCGGGAGCTGCTCTTTGGGAAGATCTCTCAGTTGCGAACGCGACCGGCGACGCGACCGCGATCTCAACGGCTCAGACCGCGATAGCCTCCGCTGCCGGCTTGGCGCAGTGGGATCAATGGATGGGCCGCGTGTTTGAGTGGTTGGAGAGCTGGAAGCGCAATGATCACCTGATTCGCGATGTGGTAGGCCACTGGCTGTATGCGCAATGCCCAACGACGCCAGCCACGCTGGAGGTTGTCAACGAGGCTGCTCCGGTGACCTCGACGCAAACAACGTGCCCTTCCGGCGGTGCACCCGCCTACTCCGTCCAACTGAACGATACGGTCGTGGAGCTGCAAGACACGGCGTCTCGTCCGACACGGTTCTTTGACGCTAACGTTGCTGACAATGCTGCCATGGTACAGCCTCGCAAAGTCGTAGCGTCCACTGAAACGTGGGTCTCGTGTGAAGATCAGTCTGGAATCTCACCGACAGCATACACAGAGACGATCACCGTTATCGACAGTATCAAGGAGTATCAAGCATGCAATGTACTGCGAGTCCTGGCGTCGGCGCCTATCGCGAGTCTCCCCGTCAGCCCAATCGACGATCAGTTTGAGCTCAACAGCAGCAACAGCAGCAGCAGCGCTGTAGTGACGCCTCTTGACATAACGATCCCGGTCGCAGTGCGTTTGTGGGAGACAGAGTCCGGTTTCAGCGTTGCCAGTGAGGACTCTTTCGTTGCAAAGTGGTTCTTCGCCATCGATGACTCCGACCACCTGCATAGTCTAGAAGAAGAGCTCAACGCACTGGTGGATGAGAGTGATGCAAGCAACCTGACGGCGATGCAGCAGTACCTCGTGCGATGGGAGTCAAGCGAGCTCATGGCGGGAAAAATGGGCGAAGCATGGCTTTCGTCGGCTGTGCCGGTCCGAGACCTGGACCCTGCCACTGAGGGCATTCAGAGCGGGTTAGAGCTGCAAACTAGCCCGGATTATGTAGCCTCGACTGCTTCAGAGGCCGCGCCGACGCTCGCACAGGCAATGCGCCTCTGGAACGTCAATAATAAGTTCTCCTTCCTTCACATCGGAGCCGTCAGCGATAGCGGCTTGCCAGTTGGGTTTAATGCGTGGAAGGAGCTGTATGAAGGCACCGACTTCAGCTCAGAGAAGCTCATCGACCAGTATCCCCTGAAACCAGTTGTCGAGCGAGAAAGCAGCATGGCATACACTCTATCTACCGACCAGCGCGCTGATCTGCTCGACGAAGTCATGACAGATACGTCGCTCACTGCTGCACAAGTCCGCGGGATCGCCAGCTGGGTGCTGACGTGGACAAACCGCCTAGTGCTCCAGGACTTTGTGCTATTCCAATGGGCGACAGGCAGGACTCCGAGAGGTAGCTCTGTCGGATGTTTAAACCTCGCCAACCATCTGGTGCGTTTGTACAGTCTCTCCGATTCCGGGGTGAGAAGTAGCGCGAGCTCTCGAGACGATCTCTTCTCTGTGGGTTCTGATGTCCTGTCAAGCTTGTCGAAGCCGCAGCTGAGAAGTCTCTGGACGCTTACCACCGAAGGCTCGCTTCTGAACCCCGCTAGTCGTGTGCTGTGGTGCACGGTCGTTCGTGGGGAGAGTGACTTGGGTGCACAGGTCGCAAAATACTGCCCACACATCTTGGACGACTTTGGAGCGGTCACGGATGCTGCTATGGAGGGATTCAGATCAATTGTGAAGTCGAAGCTCCCCCAAGTGACCGTGTCTCGCTCATCTAACATAACCCAGCTTGCTCTGGCGTATTTCCAGATGAAGTTCATGTTGGAGGACGAGCAAACCCTCGTAATTGCGAACTGGTGGCGATCCCGCCCAGTCGAGTCGTTGTTCTTCCAAACTGACCAGCTCGTGCGATGGAGTGCGAGCGAGCCGTTGCCCGCGTCCGTGCTGCAAGATCCGCTCCGCAACTTTGGCTTTGAGTTGTCACTCGTGTTTCCTTGGGGGAATGAGCCGGTGGCTCGCTCTGCGACAGCAAGCGACTTGATCTCAAACACGGCTGTGCTGCCATCGGACGAGTCGAGCCGCTCTGTTGGGGAGTGTGCTCTATCATCGGAACTGCTTATGACGCTGTGGGACTCGTCGAACGGAGCGTCATTCCTGCACCCCAACGGGGGGGCACGAGCATGGCTCGAGTTTGCTCAGAACAATGACGAAGCCCAACTACTCGAGTACATGCACACTGCAGCGACTGCAACCGGCAATAACGACACGCTGGTGGTTATTTCCACCCAGGAAATCGCTGCGGACGACGTCTCCTGTGCATTTCAGGGCGTCGCGCATTGGGTTCGCTCGTGGTACAACCACCCGTGGCTCCGCAAGTTCGTTGAGCTTACGTGGTTGGAGCCACTGGCCGCCGAATCGACCTTGTTCCTTGACCAGATTCCAGACCCAACGACTTTGATCCCACCATACCGGCTGACTTCAGCTCCACGTAATGCCATTGAGATCACAAACGCGTCGTGGCATCTACTGGCAAGGCTCGTTTTGGACTCGGAGGAGCATGTGTCGCTTTTAGATCCATACGATGGCTACTCTTTGTGGAGCGCACTGCTACTCGCCTGTGCTGATTCCGGTGAAGACAACGCCGAGTGCTCGTACGCGAAGAGTACGGCCGCACAGCTCAGTGGAAACACAACGGCATCGGCGGCACAGAATGTCCTCAGTGATATGCTTTCTCAGCGATTCAGGGACCTGGGCATCGAAGCATCAGCGTCGCTGATCGCTCAAATGATCCAAAAGGTGGTGTTGCCATGGCTCGTCACTTTGCTAGACAGCGACGCCTTGCTGGATTTCATCCGTGCGCACCTCCAGGAAGTCTTGGATCAAGAGGACGCCACTGCCGATCCGGTAGTCCTCTCATCGATGAAGGACCTGGCAGCCATACAGTTCGTCAACGGCTCAGTCACTCGCATGAATTTCTCGCTGGTTCACACAGCCGCCCCATTTACTGATGCCGGACGCATCTCGGAGCGAATAGCGCGTGAAGATGTCGCTTTCGTCGCTCAAAGCAATGAGCGTGGTGCTGTCCAGGCCATTGGCAGCAGCTTCACGCCAGGTTTCGGCGAGCTGCGCGCGTTTTGCTCTGAGAATGCTCGCGACGCGCAGTTTGCGTACGATCATGAGACGGAGAGCTGCGGACTGCTAGTTGGCGACTACTCACTCGATCCCATTGACGTCATGGCGCTTTGGAGGGTGCTCGCCGACGATACGGTCGAAGTTGAGTGGCCAACGAACACCACTGAGGCCGACATGACCGCTCTCCGGAACGGATTCCCATTGGTGTCGCGACTGGGCAATACGACTCGCGTGGCCCTATTGATCGACGCGTTCCTTGCCCAGCCGTTCGCTTCCTTGGATAACTGCCGCTGGGTTGTGGCCAATCTAGCAGTAGCGTACGCTGACTCGCTGAGTTCGACGCAGGTTGACGACGCCTGTGTCGCGCAGAACTCGGAGGTTGTGTTGGCTCTTCCGATGCTTGCGGACGCTGGATTCGCCGACAAGCCGCGCAGCTTCAGCACCGACATGCAGCATTACCTGCGCTATGCCGCGACGAAGTTCGTGTACGAGCCATGCGTGCTGGGCCGGACGTCGGCGCCTCTGAACCTCAGTGATCCGCTTCCGGACGGGCCCAAATCTTTCCCATTGGGCGGCATAATTGCACGAACGACGGTAGTTCGCGCCTTGTTCGGCTCCGGCGACAGCGAATCTCCAAGCGCCGAGGCTTTAGGCATTGATGGGACCGCGATGACAGTTCCGGGCCATGATGAGCTGCCAGTAACGCTCCGCATCCCTCGGCAGCAGAACATGGAGGCATACATGCAACGAGGGAAGGTAGTCGGTGAGGTCTTGGCCGTCAACGACAACAGCGCCATCAACACTTGGGGCATGAACGTCCCGCTCGCGGGTCTTGGAGCGACCGACTGCTCGCAGTTCACGACCGCCGTGCTCACGGGCCGCACGCTCGGTCGAGCCGGCCAGCGCGAGTTCCCGCCGTCGACGCTCCAGTTCTATTGGCCGCGAGCGCGCCGCCTCGCGACGCTCGAGTACTCGCGCAACATCACGCGCTTTGGCGCGACTCTGATGCGCTACATCGTCGCAGACTGGACAAGTCCGTCGACGGTCCCGACGGGCGTCGTCCTCGTAGGCGAGGCTCCATCGGAGATGGTCCAGGGGATCAACATGAGCTTCATCGCCGACGAGCTGCCGCTTGTGCTCGAGCCCGCCGACGCATCCACAAGCACCGTCGTCGACGTCGACCCACTGACTGGCCTCGTGTATCACCGGCGGTTCGTGTGGCAGGTCGCTGCCGTGGTCTCGGGTGCCATCGAGCGCGACGGAGGCGTGTGGCACACGCAGCTGCTGCCTCCGCTCGCGCTGCCGGTCGTGTGGGTGAGCGAGGAAGCCGGCGCGCTGCCCAGCAGCGCCATGGCGCTCGCGCGAGCGGCCCACCCGGGGCCCTTCGCGGCCGAGAAGCTCGCGTGGTGGGGCGTCGGCGGCGGCGGCGTCTACGTCGCGCTCGGGTCGGCGCTGTCGCTCGCTCTGGCTCGCCACGCGCGCGTCGCCAGGCTGCGTCGACTCCAGAGCGTCACGCCCGCGTCGAGTTCCTCTCCGCTAGCTGATGGCCAAGCGACTGGTAAACCCATTGAGTCTACGGCGAGCGACGTTCGACGCTTACCAGCGCAGCCAGTGGACGAGCTGGTAGCGGAGACGGAGGGCGTCGTCGAGGTGTAGCCGGAGGAAACGCAATGCGGTTGTTGGTACTGCTGGTTGGGCGATGCATTGGCGGCCTGGGACTCGTACTGGGAGGGCTTGTAGACGGCTAGGAAGCCCGGTATCCCCGGCAATCGCCGTTGCTGTAGCCATGTCGGTTGATGCATGTCATCGGTCGACGTGCAAGGTTGAAGTTCACCACCGAAAGTCGGCGGCGCGCCGTGCGACTCGCCGGAATGCTTTCCATAAATTTTGTGTACAAAACCCATTCTAGCAGAAATCGGGCGCTACATTTCTGTGCAGTCACTCCGATGCCTTACCCGGGGGTATGCATTCTCGCGATGTCTCCTTCCGCAACACATCCTCCTCCCCTTCTTTTGGAAACGCAAGCTCCATATTAGCCGTAAAAGTTCACCTGGGATTCGCAATATTGAAGCGCGGAGGCACGTCCGTTTAACGCAAATAAGGTTCAACCCGTCGGTGTCCGTCGGGGTTCCGCCCATACATTCCGTCCGTCACTTCCCAACTCTCCGGCTCGGACGCGCACCTCTCAATCCCGACCTCCATAGACCCCTACCCTTTCGAACCATGGCGGCGGCGAACGGGTCAAGCAGCAGCCCCAGTACCAGCGAGCCGACGGCGGCGGCCAAGCACGAGTTCGCGGGCGTGCGGCGCGCGGACGGCGACACGGTGACGTTCCGGCACCAGAGCGAGCTGCCCAAGCTGCCGATCCCGCCGCTGGAGGAGACGTGCGGGCGGTACCTCGAGTACATTGCGGCGCTGCAGTCGCCCGAGGAGCTGGCGCTGAGCGAGGCGCGCGTGGCGCAGTTCCTGGCCGAGGACGGGCCTCGGCTGCAGCGCCGGCTGCTCGAGTACGACGCGGACAAGAAGAGCTTCATCGAGGACTTTTGGTACGAGGCGTACCTGAACCACCGCAGCTCGGTCGTGCTCAACGTGAACCCGTTCTTCGTGCTCGAGGACGACCCGACGCCGTCGCGCAACAACCAGATCTCTCGCGCCGCATCGCTCGTGCTCGGCTCGCTCAAGTTCATCAACGCGCTGCGTAGCGGCAAGCTCGAGCCCGACATGTGGCGCAACAACATGGCGCTGTGCATGAACCAGTACAAGCGCCTGTTCGGCTGCGCGCGGCTGCCGACGGCCGAGCTGGACGAGGAGTTCGTGGACGAGTTCTCCAAGCACATTGTCGTCGTCTGCCGCAACCAGTTCTACTGGTTCGACGTCTGCTGGGAGGACGGCGTGACGGCCATCACGGAGCGCGAGCTTGTCGCGAACCTCAAGGCCATCAAGGAGGACGCGTTGCAGACGGACGAGCTCGCGGCCGCGTCGCAGGCCGTCGGCGTGCTCACGACCGAGCACCGCGCCAACTGGGCCAAGCTGCGCGCCAAGCTGCTCGTGGACAACGCCGAGACGCTCGCTGTGCTCGACCGCGCGCTCTTCCTCGTCTGCCTCGACAACACGACGCCGCCCGACGCCGCCGCCTTCGCCGCCACGGCGCTGCACGGCACGTACGGCATCCACAACGGCGTGCAGACGGGCACGTGCATGAACCGCTGGTACGACAAGCTCCAGCTCATCGTGTGCGAGAACGGCGTGGCCGGCTGCAACTTCGAGCACTCGTTCGTCGACGGCCACACGGTGCTGCGCTTCGTCTCGGACGTCTTCACCGACACGATCATCCGCTTCGCGCAGACCATCCGCGGCGGCAACTACTCGTTCCTCGAGGCCTCGTACCGCGCGCCGCAGCACGGAGCCGTGCAGAGCGCGCTGCGGCCGCGCGTCAAGCCGCTCAAGCTCGAGTGGAACCTGAGCACGGAGCTGCAGGAGGGCATCAAATTCGCCGAGGCCAAGCTCTCGGACCTGATTCTGCAGAACGAGGTCGACGTGCTCGAGTTCACGGCCTTCGGCAAGCTCTTCATCACGCAGCACAACATGAGCCCGGACGCGTTCGTGCAAATGGCCTTCATCGCCGCCTACTACTTCCAGTACGGCATGGCGCCCAACGTGTACGAGCCGGTGCTGACCAAGCGGTACCTGCACGGCCGCACCGAGGCCGCGCGGTCCATGACGGTGGAGGCGCTCGCCTTCTGCGAGGCCTTCTTCTCGCAGAAGTCGCCGCTGGACAAGATCGAGGCGCTGCGCACCGCCATCGGCGCGCAGGTCAAGATGGTGCGCAACTGCGCCGGCGGCAAGGGCGTCGAGCGCCACCTGTTCGCGCTCGAGTGCCTCTGGCAGCAGGAGCAGCGCGGCAAGGTCTCTCCGGGCGCCAAGCCCGCGCTGTTCGCCGACCCCGGGTGGGCCAAGCTCAACCACACGGTGCTGTCGACGAGCAACTGCGGCAACCCGAGCCTGCGGCTCTTTGGCTTCGGCCCCGTGGTCGCCGACGGCTTCGGCATCGGCTACATCATCAAGGACGAGGGCATCCAGTTCTGCGCCGCGTCCAAGCACCGGCAGACGTCTCGCTACCTCAAGAACCTCGAGGCGTACCTGCTGCGCGTGCAGGACCTGCTGCTGCGCGAGGAGGAGATCCGCTTCCCGCACGCGACGGCCGAGAAGAAGAGCCAGAAGGCGCGCGCCGCCTCGGCCGGTGACAGCAGCAACGCGCCGGCCTCGAGCTCCTTCAAGGGATACGGCTTCTTCGACGACGGCGACCTGCCCGCGGAAGCCAACGGCAACGACGCCGCCGGCCGAGTCGGCCGCCCTCTGGACGTCTGAGACCCACCACCACCACGGTCGAGTCGCTCTGTCAGTGTTGTCAAGCTCCATTTGCGCGTCGTGATGAAGGAATCTGATACTAAAACGCGTTGCTTATGCAGTCCCCTCTCCTCCATGATCGCCTGCAGTCGTCTCCTGCGCTTGGCCGGAGCCGCTCGGGTCGCGCCGACGCGCTGATAGCAGCGCTGCGCGCTCGCCAAAGTACTCGCGGTTGTCTCGCAGGTGTCCAAGCCACGAGCTCGCGTCGGGCAGGATCCCCGTGATCGTCGACCATAGCGGCAGCACCAAGTAGTCCAGGAAGTTCATCTGCAGCCGGCACCGCATCCCCTCGTCCTCCAGGTTGATGATGTGTGGCGGCACGAACAGCCCGAGCGCCGCCGACTTGTGCGCCTGGTCCGTGAACTCCTCGCAGATGCAGTCGACCCACTTGAGCGCCAGCGCGCGAGGCTGCGCCAGGTTGCCCAGGTCCGAGCCGTGGATGATCATGGTCAGCAGCAGCTGCCGCCCGTCCGCGACCGTCGCGAAGTCGTCCACGGTGCAGACGACCGCCAGGTCCGCTAGCAGCCGCGTGTGGTGCTTCATGTCGGTGCCGAGGATGCAGCGCACGATCGTCGTGCGCACCGACGCGGCTGCGCTCGGACTCAGGTCCTTGAGGATGTTGCAGCTCTCGGCTGTTGGCAAGACACACACAGAGATACACACAAGAGTTGTTCGAGTTAGCGACCAACCGCCCAGGCGGGTCAACGACGCCACTGCTTACATCGGAGAACAGCAAAGGTGGTCGCGGCGTGGTGGTTCTCGAGCACGGAAATGTCGTTGTAGCAGAGGGCTAGCGGCGACGCCGAGTCGATCTCGAACTGGTTGTCGTTGCCTGGATGGTCGGCGTCGTGGCCGAGAGCTGCCACCAGCAGACTCAGCGCCTCGATCTCCTTGATCACATCCAACACCTCGGTGCGCCGTACGAGTCGGTAGGACGAGAGCGCCACGTCGAAGCCGTGGTAGAAGCTGTGGTACGCAACGGGCCGGTAGGTGCGCGCGATCGACGAGATGAAGGCGCGCAGCGTGTGCTCCTCGATGCGGAACGTCGAGACGAGCATGAGTCCGTCGAACAGCAAGTACGCGCACGCCTCCAGCTCCAACAGCGACTTGCTGAGCGGGTCGAAGCTTTCGTCGAGCAGCTCGTCGTAGCGGTTGGCGTTGTGCTCCATCGTTAGGCGATGCCACCTATTGATGAGCGAGTTGGCGCGGCCGGCTCGAACCACCGACACCACTCGACTTCGGCTCCGCAGACGCACACCTGCTGCCGTTGACGGCTCGATCCGAGTCTCCGTCTTGCTGCTTCTCCTGCTATCATCGCCACTACCTCGCTCCTCGTCTCGTTCATCGAGCTCCGCCTCCATAGCGAGGCGGCGCGCGCGACGCTGTCGAGCGGCAAGGAGCAGGAACCCTCCAAGTGCCCAACACGCGTACGCAAACGTGCTCCACTTGTTGCGCGGCACTCGTTTCGCCTCGTCAAATCCGCTGATGTCGAGCAGCGAATGGACGCTTGCGACTTCATTCTGCCCAGACACTATTGACAACGTTGATGCTGTCAACGAATGCGGCGATCCCAGCGGCGACGACGTGTCGTCTTGACCCGAGGATGACAGGGACTCTGTCGATGTCGCGTCGATTCCCTCAGCCATGTGGAGGGTGCTGGCACGCTGTTGCAGTATCTGCTGCTGCATCTGCTGCTGTTCGATGAGCACTGCGCGGTTGACCCAGTAGTCGGCTTGCACCTTCGCGAATGTGATGAGGGAAGAATTGATGCGGAGTGCGTGGGCTGCAAGGTGCCGATACACGTCGAGCAGCTTTTCGTCGAAGCGGGCGAGCAGAGGGTTCCCCGCGGCGGTCTCCGCGTCCAGGAAGCCGCGGAAGTTGACCGCTTGGATCACGCCAAGCGTCTCGCCGTTCTTGTCGAGGATCGGGAAAGTGAGCAGCGACTCGGTCTTGAAGCCGAACTTGACGTCAAAAGATCGGTCGAACCGCGGGTCTGCGTACGGGTTGCGGACGACAAGCGTCTCCTTCGTGGCTGCGACGGTCCCGGAGATACCCTTGCCGTAGGGAATACGGAGGCCGTTGACGCTTCCGAGCGAGCTGAGCGACCACAACTCACTTTTGATGGCGTCCGCGACGTACAGGGTTACGCGGGTAGTGTTGAAGAGGTCGCTGCCGACAGCGCAAATGGTGTTGACAAGAGTAGCGGGGTCGTTCACCGACTCGAGATGGAAGTGCGACTTGAACAGCGCGATCAGCTTCTTCTTCTGTAACGTCGACGTGCGCATATCGTCGTCCTTCTTCTTCAAAACGTGTGCCAGTGAAAGCGAAGCTAGGAACGGCTTCAACGCACGCGCTGTACCGCCTAGAGGTGCTACCTGCGAGCCAGATACAGGTGATGCTTGCGAAACTGAAGAGAGGCAAAGTACTCCAGCTGAGCGAGCCGACAGACTTGACGGCACAGGCAGGAACACTAGCGCCGAGAGCTGCAGCGGCGAGAAATGTTCCCGAAGAGCCGTGTTCCCCAGGAGATCGATTTCAACTCGGCGCTCCGTACTGTCAACAAGCTGTCGGAAGATCGATCGACACTCCGCGGTGGAATGGTTCGCAGCATTGTTTCCGTCGTCTTCGTCGTGGCAGGAAGATAGCAGGTGCTCCAGTTCGCGATTCGATCTGTCATCGTCGTCCGTTCTCGTTGTACCGCATTCAGCCAACACTTCGCACACTCGACGCATCGTGTGCAGCTCGAGGAAAAACGCTCCCGTGAACCGAGAGTGAGCGACAACTTGGTCAAGGATCACCTGCGCGTTTGGCGACTGGAGGTACTGGAGTTCTATCACATCCAAGCCTGCAGCAGCGTCGGCTGCTGTCGCTGTAGCCGCTGCTTGCGTTTGGTCGTTTGTGTCGTCATGAGTCGTCTCGTTCGATGCCGGCGCAGTTCGCGGTTTGAGAAGAAGGTTTTCGAGGGCTCGATACGAGAGAAGCGACCGCAGATGCTCTTGCTTGAGGTCGAACGCGAATGCAATGTTCTCGATGGCATTCACTGCAGCCACAAACAACGATGAAGACATGGCAATTTCGCGCGAACTTCGCACCTCGACGATGAAGATGATCCGACCGTTTTCGTCCGCTATTGACGCTGCGATGATGCTGGTGGTGGGAGGATCGCCTGCGCCATTTGCGGTGTCTTCTGTCTTGGTACTAGCAAAGTCCACGTCGGCCTCGCCAGTGTAAGTTGGGAGTGTCTGGAGATTCGGTAGATACACCACGGCAGGTTCGTCCGTCGCCTCTCGACTCATGCTGACGCCGTCGCCAATTGTGCCGACAGTATCGCCACCCTCGCTGTCGTTGTCTTCAGTATCGCACTCAGCCCCGAGCTGCAAGCGAAGATGATCGCGAAGCGCATACTGATCCTTGGACACTTGGAAGCCCACGACACCCTGCCTTGTGCTTGCTGTCACGCTGAGTCCACCTGTGGCATCGTCGACTGCATACAGTAACGCATGGTTCGCATCCAGCGAAGCAGCAGCTGCTGCGAGTACGCCATCTATCTTGCGAAGGACTTCGTGCTCTGAAATGACGACACTGCGTAGCTTGAGTGCCGACAGATGCTTGTAGAACTGGAGCTTGCGATCGAGCTCCTGGAACGTGGCGACGTTCTCGGCGATGGTGCTGCACCCTTCCATCACCTTGGAGTCCCACGAGATACGCCCCGACGACGAGCTCACCGACAGTCGCGCGCTGGAGCTCCCGCTAGCTCCGGTGACGGGAGAGTTGAGAGGCGGACGGAGCGGCTCGAGTTGGACACGCGCGTCGCCGCCGTGATACTGCTTCTTGCCATGAAGACGCCCCTTTTGCGGTGGGCTCGGCGTGAAGACCTTCTGCTCGGAGCCTGCCGCGTCGATCAGCGACGCAGAAGGCGATACAATCGAGGGAAAGTAGACGGGCACGTCGCTTCCGAGGCGCGTGAGCCGGCTCATGTCGAAGAGTTCGCCCGAGCGATCGCACCGAAGCCACGTCTCGACCGGAGCCAGCTCACTCCATACACCCGCGGCGGTGACAGCGCTGCTGACCGACGGCAGGGACTGACAGTAACGGGGGCGAACGTGGCGTCTACGAGACAGGGCGTGGACCTCTCGCGCTCGGGTTTTCCTATTTTGGAGCACTCGCAATGGTGTCGCTGGCTTCTCCTCTTGCTTTTGGGGCTCTTGATGGGCAACGACACCATGCCAGGTTACGGTCTGAAATAGATGACATAAGCTCACGATCGCGACGTGCAAGCACATACTCGCGTCGGAAATAGGCGCTGGACGAAGGCCGACGCGAGCGTTTCCGCTGGGAGGGGGAGCTGCGCGCATCCGACGGCGCAATTCGCGGCGCAACCAGAGACTAAGGATAGCGCGCGAAGCCGCCTGCTCCTGCAGTCATCGCGGTCGCGCGGATTCTCCACACGCGAGCCCTCAAGGAGTTAGTCACTGCTCGAGCGCTGAAGCCCTCTGTTAGGCTGCAGACAGAACTGGAACGCGGCATTCCGCGGCTCTGGACACCTTCGGCGCGCCGTGGAGCCGAGGGAAGCGAGCACGCCTCATATCAAATGGAAAATGCGCCGCACCCGTCCGTCTTTACGACGGTTTGTATCTCGCCGGTCCTATGTTTATCGCGGGCAAGGTACACTCTGCTGCGGCGTGCCCCTTTGAAGGTTTCCTTCCGCGCTCCTTGGGGAAACTTTCCTCTTATTCGAGTTGCACTTTCTCGGAAATGGCCACTTCCCGATAGATTGTGCAAGTGGCAAGGTCAAGCAAGGGAGCTACAGAGCTAGCGGGGGAGGCGATGGGTCCGACGGAGACGGCGCGCCACGCGCTGCGACGGCGGCTGGAGCAGCGCGCGCGCGACGTGTCGGCGGGCTCGTGCGCGGCGTCCGGGGGCCTGGTCGGCGTGCTCGCGGACGCGGAGGAGCAGCACGCGCGCGACTACGCCGGGCTGCCGCTCGCTATCCCCTCGGACGTGAACGACGCCGCGCGGCACCTCGCGCCTGGGCTCGCGCGCGTGAGCCTCGCGTTCGAGCAGTTCGTGGCGGCGACCGCGGCGGCCAACGCGCGCGTCGCGCCGGCGCTCCGGGCGGCTGTGGCCGACAAGCTGGACGAGCTCAAGCGCCGGCACGAGAACCGCGTCGTGCTGCTGCTCGCCGAGCTGGACGAGGCGCTCGAGAAAGAGCACGCGTTCGACGTGGCGTGCCAAGGCCTGCGCGCCGCCGCGGAGACGACTTCGGAGGACCCGGAGCAGTCGACTAGCGAGGATGACCACCGAGTTGCTGCAGTGCAAGCGCGCCAGTTACAGCGGAAGCGGAACGCCGAGCGGCGATCAATTGCCAGTATCGTCGAGCAACTACGGGAAGAAGACACCAGACGGATGACGGCTCTTGGGGAGCGAACTGTGGACGCGCTTGCCGCGTACAGTGCTCATATCACTGCGTCGCGCCAACACATTGCCGAGCTTCGAGAGGAGCTGAGGATCGGACGCGAGCGCGATGTAAAGTACCGGGAGAGCCATTATCCGGAGGGTAACCAGGTCGACCCAGACCGCAGCGGAGGTGAACTTGAGGATCCTGATGATGACGCGGAGCAGCAACTGCAAGAGGCGGAGACATGCGAGGTGTTTGTGGCGATGCTGAACTGGCTCAACGACATTTTTGAGCGCATGGCTCCGATGGAGGAGCTAATCGCCCACCGCCTTCGGAAATTGGCAAGATCCCACAAAGGTACCTGCGTGATGATAACCACGACCAGCAACGAGGATACTACCGACGGCAGCAACATGAAGGACACAGATTCGGCAGTTGGAGTTTTGGAGGTGCCGAAGCTGCTTGTCGAGCTTGCAGATTACCACCAGATGCGGACAGTGAACCTGATTGACCAGATATCGCGCACCCTCAAGTTTACGCGTCGGAAGCTATCTAGCACTCAGCAAGAGTTGTTCGGGGCTCTTGACGATTCGCAGCGACGCGTTTCTCGAGCTCGCTCGAAGCTGGAAGCGCGCTACGCTTGCTTGCCTCCCCACGATGCGCGCGACTGGCTGTACGCAGTTACGTCTACAAGAAACTCAAAAGCCCAACCTAGTGAGGGGATGGTGACCAACTTGACCAATTTTGCGATGCGGGGCGCTGCGAATGGCAAGTCAGTTCGCATCCCTCGCTCAAGCTTGGCGACGACGGCGTCATTTTCGTCCGAGTGGAGTTCTGTACTGGATGATCTCGATGATGACAACAACAGTGCGAGTGTTGCCCGTGAGGACGAAGAGAGCGACAATGCTGAATCGGAGCTATCTCTCTTGGACAAGCAGACGAGCGATGCCAACGGCGGGGCTGCAACAGATAGCGAGAACGAGGGCGGCGGCACTGAAGTCGTGAAGCTTTCGTCAAAGGACGTTGACAAGATAGTGGCAGCTCTTGATCACTATCGCACGCTTCACACTCAGCACAGTGAGCAGCGCATCGATTTGATTCGCTCTCTCCGGTCGACTACCGCGCTCGCCGTGAGCACGATGGAACTCATGATTCAAGACCACTGCAAGCACCTCGACGCCGCTTTGCTGGCACTTGAAGGCGCACTACAGCGTGCACGTCTCGTAAACGCAGATACGACGGCTTCGTCATCCAAGCTCAAGAAGCCAGACAGTTTAGAGCCGCTTCTGGAAGAGATTCTGCGCACATACGACCCCAACGATCTCGAGGGAAGTGACGAACGTGCAGAGGATGGAGTGGTTGCCGAAACGCAAGCGCTGGCATCGGCACCTGTGTCAGGAAAGCGGCAAGCCGCAACGTTTGATCCTGAATGGTGGCCTCGAGCATTATCGACGATGCAAACGTTGCTGGCAACGTGGTGGAGCAACGAACTGAGGTCTAGCGGGTGCCGCACAGCATGGCCCTTCTGGCTAATCCTCGTCGCATTGTTCGTTTGGCGTATCTGCACTCACGTCACTTCGCTCGAGACGGTTTTGGCGGAAACATCACTTGTTCAGCGAGAGAACAGTGACGACCTCCTCCGCCTCGCCGCAATGTTGCGCCGCCGATCGGTGTGATTGCCGTGAGGGACAAAACTGCTACTTCGATTCACTTGCTGCGACTGCGTTCGCTCGTCTGAAAGCTTCTACAACAACCGGCAGGCTTGAGCTCCACGCACACCGTTTACGCTTTGTTGCCAGCAACCTGCCACGCCGCGATGATGTGGCCAATGATGTCTTGGACGCCGTTGCCGGCGTTGATCTGGCTAAACACGGTCGGCCCCGAGCCGCGCATCTTCTTGGCGTCGCGATCCATGACGCCTAGGTCAGCGCCGACGTGCGGCGCCAGGTCGATCTTGTTGATAACCTGCATCGACAGACACAATTCCACACGGGAAGGATGAGCTACTGACCAAACTTTCTCTGGACAGGTCGATAGCTTGCGAGCCCCCAACATACCAGCAGATCGGCCTGGGTGATGCCGGGGCCTCCCTTTCGCGGCACCTTGTCGCCGCCGGCGACGTCGATGACGTAAATGATGTAGTCGGCCAGTTCGCGGCTGAAGTTGGCGGCCAGGTTGTCTGCACAGAGCAAAGGTTGCAGCAGCACATCAGCACATCAGCACACTCGTCGGGGTCGTTGGCATTCTTCACGGCGTCGTCGCACCTCCGCCCGACTCGACGAGCAGCATCTGCGCGTCGAACTCGTCCGTTAGGTCCTCGCAGGCCTGCAGGTTGGCCGAGATGTCCTCGCGGATGGCGGCGTGGGGACACCCGCCCGTCTCGATCGCGCGGATGCGCTCCTCCGGCAGCGCTTCGTGGCGCACCAGGAACTCGCCGTCCTCCCGCGTGAAGATGTCGTTCGTGACCTGTATCCACGCGCCAGGCATCCAAGTCAGAGAGGTATGTACCACACATATCAGTGACGCAAGCGCGCGACGAACCGCCGCGATGTTGAAGCGGTCCTTGAGCGCGCGGCACAGCGCGAGCATGAGCGCCGTCTTTCTGTATAGCCCGCACGTTCATGTATGCCCACTCGGTCAGTCCTCATAGTCGCTCGAGAAGAAATACGACAGCCACCGAGGATGAACCGACGCACCCGCTGCCGACCGGCCCGCCGATGCCCACCGTGTACGCGCGCTGCGAGAAGTCGCGGCCGTGCTTGGCCGCCTCGCGCTCCGCGAACACGCCCGCGTGCTCAAAGTGCTCGTGCGTGTGGCCGTGCTCGCGCAGCTGCTGCTCCTCGTCGGCCGTCGGCGCGCGGCCTTTGGCTAGCGTAAATCGCCGCACCAGCTCGTCCCCGTCCACCACCGGCGGCCCGTGGTGGTCGTCATGCGCGTGGTCGTGGTCGTGATGGTGCTCATGTCCGTGGTCGTGACCGTGGCTGTGCTCGTGGTCGTGACTGTGGTCGTGGCCATGGTCGTGGCTGTGGCCGTGGTGGTGATCGTGTGAGTGCGCGTGCTCCATCGTCGTCGGGCTCTCTGTTGCTGTGGTCGAAATCGGGAATGGAGCAAAGGGGTAAAAGTCGGAACGGGAGGGCGACCAGGGAGGGATGACCAAGAAGAAGAACTTCATAATGTGAATATGATGGCAGACAGGCGACGTGGAGTGATGACCAAGAGTGATGATCGAACTTGAATGCACATTTGACGCGTGCTGATTGGCTGGAGTCAGCTCGGCTCGAACAGGCTCGGCTCGAATTGACTCAGCTCGGCTCAAATTCGGCTCGGCTCGACTCGGCTCGGCTCGCTCATCCATTACCAAGGTCGCATTCACTCACACTGGTCCTGCGTGTGGAAACGAAGCGAGGACTCGATCGATCATGAGCGGCAAGAGCGCGGCGCCGGCGCCCGTGCCGGGGCTGCACGCGGGCAGCAAGAGCGACTTCGGCGACGACCTGGACATCGACGACATGATCGGCAAGATGGGCTGCTCGAAAGAGTACTACAAGCTCGAGGACTGCCTGGGCGAGTTCGACCGCGACTGGACCAAGTGCCAGGGCGTCGTCAAGGAGCTCAAGCGGTGCAACGACCGACTGCGCGAGCTCAAGGAAGCGCAGGCGGCGCGGCACTAGTCGCAGATAACGAGCCGAAAGACCAGAGCTACGCCATGCAATGCGCACCGAGTGTCAAGTCTATATACAAGAGAAGTCTCTACGCACCATCCCTTCTTCGTCTCGCGTTCGAGTCGGCCAGCTCGCGTCCCGACTGGCTCGTGAACACTGACGACGAACTGCGAAGTCCATGCACGCGGCTTTTGCTCTAACCATGCAAAAGCCCGCCTACTACTCAGAACGGCGCTTCAACGGTCTGGCTCTGGCCGCCCTCGCTGCTGGCGCCGGCACGAGAGCCTGCGTTCATCACGTCGACTTCCTCCTCCTGCTCGTCCGAGACGTACCACCCGTCCATCGTGTCGATGTCCATCGCAGTGTCTTCCTCGCGGCTCTCCTCCTCCATCGCCAGACGCGCGTACTCGGCGCGCGCGTAGCGATCCCAGTCCCTGCCAGACCAAGACGCTCCACGTCAGAACCGGATCCAGCTTCACACGGTCAACACACCCAGGAGGCGCTCACGTTAGCTCCGGCTCAGCCAGCTGTTGCCGCAACAGGAACGGGTCGCGCTGCTCGAACTCGATGAACTTGCTCAGGTTGAAGAGCACGTTGAAGAAGGCACCCGCGACGCGGATCTTGTCCGGGCGGATGAAATCCTTGTGGTAGAACTCGCCGTCCTGCTCGGGATGTAGCAAGTCCGCCCTGGGGAGGAGGATCACAGCAGCAATGGCGAAGTCAGAAATGCGCCGACACCACCAATAATGCCCAACAACAACTGCAGATCACTCACATCTGACACAGAACGTCTTCGAACGGCACGACTTCGTGGCCCAGGCACTCCATGCGGTGGACCTGGTGCTTGTAGAACGCGCGCATCTCGTCGGCGCGGATCACGCCGTCTTCGTTCGTGTCGATGAGCTCGAACCAGTACCGCAGACTGACAGGGTTACTCTTGTCTTCCTCTGACAGCATAAAATCTGCGCATTGACGGGATTGTCAGTCCGACAAATCTCACGCTCGAGCGATCCACAAGCAAGGCACTTACAGATAAAGTCTTCGTAGCTCATTTTCTTCTTTTCCTCGCTCGTCAGCGTCTGGACACGCGCAAACGGGCGGCGGCCGCGTTCGAAGATCCGGTCCACAATGATCCGAGTCAGCGCATGGCTGCCGTATCGGACCAGGTCGTCGGGGCTCAGGAGAAAATCATGGTCCGTGTCGAGCTCCCAAAACTTGCAATACAGCACGTAGAAGTGCTCATACGAGAAGAACGAGTTAACCTGTAGTGTGTCCGGGCGACAAGGCGAGATTAGTCATGCAGACACGAAATGCAGTGATGGACGATATCGCATCAGGTACCTTGTTGATGTCTTCTTCCTCGTCGACGCAGTTGAACGCGGACACCAGGTTACTGCGGCGCAGTTTCCGCAGTGTGATCTTGCCGCTGCTGTCGCGGTCCACCGAGTAGAATATACGGACGACGACGGTTAATGCTAAGCACGACAAGAGCACAGAGCGAGATTAGCATCGACCCGCAAACATGCTCAGCAACGACAGTTGGGAGGAACATACCGTATTTCTCTTGGAACTCCGGCGTGCCCCCGAGGAAATCTAGCCCAGGATGGTACTTGAGCAGCTCTGTCGTCAACAATACCGCAGCTGGCGTTAGCATTTTATCTCGGCTGCATCCGTCCAGGGAGGGAATATCAGCAGTACCATGCAAGAACGGGGCAAAGTCATCCCGCTCAATGTGTGCGTTTTGCGGCTGCTTCACCTGTTGCAAGGAGAATATCCCTCTGGTCAGTCAGCCACGACAATCTTGCGTCTTCTAGCAAATTGCTATCCACTTACCACGCGGAAGAAGCGCTCAATGTTGTCAGCAGATGCCAGCTCGCGGCTCCAATACGCCTTGAACATCTCTTTCGTGATCCGCTGCGGCGCACTCTCACCTTCACCGCCATCGGGGCTCGCAGCGGTCGATGCATCGGCTCCGACGCCGGCCGTCGCGACGATCCGACGGAAGAACGGCGCATTGAAAAACGACGGGAACCCGCAAATATCCTTCGTGACGGACACGAACTCATCGGACTTCATGCCTTCCGGGAAGTCCTGGAACCGCGCCTCAATGTCGTTCTGCCCGCCACAGACCACCCGATAAGCGCGACGATTGCTTACAACGCAGGTCGCCCATCCCAAACAAGCCCCGTACCGTCTTCCTTGCCATCGAGTCCATCGACATCCCGCGGCTACGGCCGCGTCGGGTCTCGCCGGGCGTGAAGAACCGAGGGATCTGCGTCTTGACGCCGCCCATATCGCCCGTCCTGTCTTCGTCCATGGCGGCATCACCGTCCTCGTTCTCGGCGTCCACGGCATCGCTCTGGTTGTCATTCATGTCGACGTCGTCACCCGCGGGCGGTGCGGCCGCCTCTTCCTGCTTGGCAGCCGCCTCCGCGGCCGCGTGCAGCTCGTCGCCGAACAAGCTGACGAGGTGGTGCTTCTTGCGGCTGCTCGGGCTCATGTCGCCGCCGACGATCCCTCCGAGCATCGAGAACTGGTTGTAGTTGGGCGGCCGCCTGGGGCTGCGCGAGGGCGACTCGCCGCCGCTGTGCGCGCCGCCGCCGTTCGAGCTGGGCGCGGCGCCCACCGTGTTGGCCAGCAGCGCATCGAAGTTGAGCTCCTTGCCGGCGCGCAGGTCCTCCACCATGCCCTGGATCATCTCCTTCGTGCCCTCCACGTTGAGCCACTGGCGGAAGAGCTCCTCCATCTTCATGCGGCCGGTCGCGCACAGGTGCGCGCTCTCGATCTCCGACAGCCGCAGCGACTCGGGCGCGCCCACCGACGAGTTCGTGGGCGACAGCATGGCCGCGTCGCCCGTAACGGGGACGACGACGGCCGGGTCCGCCGTCTCGACTTCCACCGCCATCTACAGCTCGGAAAGTCCCGCTCCGCAGTCGGCGACAAAGGGGGGAGGAAGGGAGAGAAGGGGGGGACTTGCACTTGAGGGGCAGAGATGGAAGCAGCGCCCTGTCTTCTTATCCGGGCGACCGCGCGGTACTAAGAGGCAAGGGAGGCCGCCGCAGGTCTCGCCGATAGGTTCTTGTTTGACTGTGTGAGTCGGTCGTCGGAGGCTTTTTCCTCAGCTTTTTCCTCCCTTGTTCTCTCGCCAGAAAGGAGGAGCGCTGTCTGATTTGTGGCCAATTGCGGCGATTTGAGGAAGCTGTTTTCAACCAATCAAAGTGTGTAGAGGCTGTGAAAAAAAAAAGAACAGCAGTCAGCACAGTACCGTACACGATCTCTCTCAAAGGATACAATCCCGAGTGTCCCGAAATGTACCTGGTAGTCAAAATGTTCAGCGTCCTGCGCTCCACCACCCGACCGCGAACCGATATACTCCGTACGCCTCGACCGGCATCGCCACTTGCCGCTCCGTGTCTCTAGCGGCGGCCATGTGGAAGCCCGGGAGCAGCAAGCCGCGCCAGGGCGGCAAGCCGGAGTCGAAGAGCTCGGCCAGGCACCCGCCGGTGCAGAAGATCGGCGCATCCGCGCTGCCGGAGAACGAGAATGCAGCCGCCAAGAAGCCCGCCACGCTGTCGCAGAAGACGCTGGCCATGAAGGTGCGATGCTGCTGCGAGTCTGTGTACGCTGTAGTGCGTCGCGTTCGCTGACGCTTAGTACGGCCGCGAGGCGCAGTTCATGCAGCGCAAGAAGCACACAGAGGCGGAGCGCAAGGCGGCGCTACAGGAGCGCAAGAAGCAGGACTCGTGGTCATCCGACGTGCCCGAGGAGCCGCAGGACGAGTGCGTTCGCCGCCAATAGCCGAGCGTTGATCACCCGCTGCTGACTGATGTGCTCTGTTGATGGTGGGTGGCCACGACAGCTCGTCGATTGTGTGCGTGCGGGACGTCCCCGACCCGTCGTTGCCGCTTATATTCGGGCGTCGATCCTATGGAGGGTTCAACAAGGGCGTCGAGGTACGCGCCATTCATGCATTGCATCATCTGTTTGGCGTTGCTGATGTCTAGTGGACCCGGTTGTTGTTCGCCTGGTGCAGGACGAGTACCGCGACGTGAGCCGCCAGCTGCGCTACACCGAGTCGGAGGAGAAGGAGCTGCGCGAGGAAGTGTCCGCGGAGGAGATGACCGCGCGCATGGCCAAGTACACGGGTCTCGGCCGCGGAGGCAGCAACAGCAACAGCAGCAACAACCAGCGCAACCGGAAGCGGCAGCGGAAGTAAAGTACTCTAGTGTAGCGAACCATTCAACTGCTTGTGCCCTCGACCGCAGCGCCACGTTCGCGTTGGTGCCGCCTCAACCCCCATGTATTGATGTACTTCCGCCAACACAGCGCCTAGCCTGGCTACTCACGGAGCTAGCTCGCCCTCCTCCTCGAACTCCACTTGGTTGGGGTGGCCGCGTACGGGTTCCTTCAAGCCCTCATGACCGAAGGAGTCGACGATGGCGTCGTCTTCCAGGTTCCAGACGTGGATGGAGTCCCGGCGCTCTCGACTCGGCTTCTTCCCACGAGCCTGCGTGTTATTCGACTGCGGAATGACGCGGCGGAGTGGGTCGCCGCGGTGCTCTACCTGTCCGAGACTACGCTGCAGCGTGTTGAAGCCCAAGTGGACGCGCGCAAGCACCGAGTGAACCAGCTTCTCGACCGAGTCCTGCGTCTTCCCACCAAGCGGTGACTGCGTGTTGGTCGCCATGTGACGCGGAAGCAAGTGCTTGTGCTCGTCGAACGCGCGCGCAATGTGCGTGAGGCTCTCGACGGCGCAGCTGAGGCCATCGAGAGACATGGCAAGCGCCTCGCGGTCTGCGAACGACGTCTGCTCCGCGTCGATGCGCTCCACATCGCGTCGGACCTGGCACAGGAGCGTGCGACCGGTAGATCTTGCTGGCGTTGGTGCGGTTCGCAGTGATTGTGACGCACGCACCTCGTCGAGCGTGGTGCGGACACGCTCCATGCTGCCCTTCAAGTACTCGGACGCAGGCGTGGACAGCGCGTGCTCGCGGTCGTGCTGCGCCAGCCTGTCGGTCAACTATACGGCGATGGTCCATCCACATGAGACGACACTACTTCGCGATGGACAAGACCGCAGGAGACGAACCATTCCAAGGAAGCGATCGGTCTCGAAGACCGTGCTGCCGAGCTGGCTGCGCAGCTCGGGCACGCCCGAGCCGCTCAGCGTGTGGAACCCACCAGAGCTCATGCGTCGCCGGCCGAAGGAGATACAAGTTTGTCCAAGCCACGCTTTGCTGGCTGGTTCAACTCGATGCTAGACGCGGATTGGCGTTGAGTGTCCTTCAACAGCCAATAGGCGATCGCACCGTTGGAGAAGAAGCCCCCCGGGTCGCTCCGCAGCTTGAGACTCAAGCCGAAGCCGAAGCTCTACACAGCCTCACTTCTCCTTTGCACTCGTTCCAAGCAAGCAAGCAAGCAGCAACCAGCCCGACAAGACCCGCGATGTTCCACTTCCACCGCAAGAACCAAGACGCGGCGGCCAAGCCAGGCGACCAGGGCTCGCAGGAGTCGCGTCAGCACGCAAGCTCGGCCCAGCGCGCGAGTCATGACGAGCAGCATCCAACGTCTCACCCGACGAGCGGTCACGGCGATCCGCTACTCGCCTCAACCCAGGGCCACCATTCCACCCACGACCCGCGCTCGAGCGCCGGACATCACGGCAGCGGCCACGACTCGCAGTCGACGACCGAGACGATGCGCCAGTCGGGCCACCAGGCCGCCAGCTCGGTCGGTGGAGTGGCGAGCTCGACCGCCGACACGGTCCGCGAGAAGGCGAAGCAGGCGACCGGCAGCGTGTCAAGCGCCATGCCCGCCCAACTCCAGGACGGACTGCGTCGCAGCGCCGAGCAGGCGTCGGCCTACCTTCAGTCGGTGCGTTGGTCTCTCGCGTGTCGAGATGCCGGTCGGTCGACTCGCTAACATTGTCGTGGTCCATCCATGGACGCGGGTGCAGTTGAAGGAGGTGGTTGCGAGCCACGACCGCGAGCACGACTCGTCGACTCCGTCCAGCGGCATGAACCACGAGATCGCGAGCGCCGAGTCGTCCGTGGAGGCGGCAAGTGTCTGCATGGAGCTGCCCCGCTCACCGGTGATGTCTAGTACGCCACTGACGAACTGTTATTGTGATGGACGCGTCGACGCACAGATGAAGCGGCTGAGCGAGGACTTCCGCCGCAAGGGCCACAACGTGTCGGACGACATGATGGCTCAGGCGCGCAAGTCGGTCGAGGACATGATGGACACGCTTAACCACCTGGCCGAGCGCGCGCGGGCGTACGAGGATACGCAATCGCCATCGCCGACCGGTCCGTCGACCATGCAGGTCACCAAGGAGAAGCTGGTGGGCGCCACCCACTCGGTGCAGAGCTCGGCGGTCAGCATGATGAACACGACGCGCGAGAAGGCGCAGTCGGGGTTCGAGACGCTCAAGCGCCAGCTATCGCCGTCCCAGCAGTCGACGACCAAGGACAGCGCAATGGAGAGTCTGCATACGACCAAGGACAAGGCGGCCGAGACGACCGAAGCCGCCAAGCAGAAGGCCGCCGGCAAGGCGCCGAGCTCCCAGGAGCAGCAGCAGGGCGGAGGGATCAAAGAGAAGGCGGCGCAGATGCTCAACACGTCGCTGGACTACGTGGCGGACACGCTGCACGGCCTCAAGGTCGAGGCGGCCGAGCCGTCGACGGCGGACAAGGCCAAGGACCAGGCGACGTCGGCGTCGTCGAACGTGAAGGACAAGGCGCGTGAGATGACGTCGAGCGGACAGCAGAGCAAGTCGGACCAGGCGCAGTCGCCGCTCAGCTCGCACTCGCCGTAAGGCTCGCAGTGGAGGCGGCAGCGGGGGATGGTGGTCGGACGACACCTCGATTGATGCCCTGCATATGGAATCCACACACTGTGGATGCGTGTACTATTGCACGGAACAGCTCTCTCTGAGTGAATGTTTGCAATTTTCATGAACGTTTTTTCTTATGAAAGTAACAATAGTGGTAATGCTAGTTGTCCAAGACGTCCGACCACTGTAACAATTGATAGTGTGGTACAAGTTGATGGAATGCAATGCTGGGGGGGTGACTGCAGAAAATCCACTAACTGGTCAGTTTCCAATCGGCACCGCTTGGGCATGACGATGGAGGGCGGCGCGGACGACCTGCTCGCGCTGCTAGGCGACGTGGACATCCCGGCGGACGAGTGGTTCTTCCCGCTAGCAGTCAACGAGGACGCGCAGCTCGTCCCGCTGCTGACGCTCGCGAGCGACTCGGACTCGTCCGCCTCCCTCAAGAGCGATGCGGTTCAGGAGCCGGACCGCTTGTCGACGCCCCCGAAGCGGCGCACGCGCAAGCAGGAGCTCGACCTGCTGCGGCAGCAGGTGGAGCGCATGACGCTCCAGCTGCACTCGCTCAAGCTCGCGGCTGGGATTGACGTGGCGACGCCCGTGGCGGCGATCCCGAGGGACCAAAAGCGCCTGCTGACGACCGTGACGGCCGCCCGAGCGGCCCAAGGCTGCTGTCTGTGGGAGGCGCTGGCCGCCAAGCAGCTTAAGCGCCGGCTGGAGGCAGAGCGTGACAACCAGGAGCTGAGAGAGGCGGTGGAGACGCACGGCCGACGCGCCAAGAAGCTGCGGCAGCTGCTGCTCAAGCGCGCGAACGACGAGGTGATGAGACGCATGTCAATATGCTGACCGTGGCCGCAAACCACGACTCTGACGCTTATAATGGCTCGGTGGTCTCTGCAGCAGCGACAACTGACGGGATTGGTCGGTAAACCCGGTGAAGCGGTCTCGATCTCGCTGCCAGACGACGAGCGCGTGTTTGAACGCCTGGCGAAGGGCATGGACGAAGCGTACGCCAGCATCGACGCCACCTTCCGCAATGCCAAGATGCACGAGCTGCCAGTGCCTGGCCAGTCAAGCAAAGGGTTCGGCCTTGAAGTGGGCAGGTGGCGCGTCGAGCTGCGCAACGCCCACGTCATGCCGTTCGCGTTCAAGCAGGCAGAGCGAGCCACGTGGATGTGCATGGCCAAGGAGCCCGGCAACAAAGTAAGTCGGCTCGCTTGGCTCATCATCTCTCGCTTTAGTGGTCCGCTCTAACGGTGTGCCGGGTTTCACACACACACACACACACACACACACACACAGGGACGCGAAGTACGAGGAAGCATCCGCTTCACCGTCCAGTTCCCCAATGGAGGAGCAATGGCCATGCACCAGCGATCGGTCACGCGCAGATACCGAGAGGAGGAGCGCACGGTCGTGGTCTGCCGCTCGCTGACAGAGCCAGTGCCTGGCATTTCGATGGACTCGACGAAGTTGATCGTCATCTCGAGCGGCGAGGACTCGGTGAGCGGACCAACGACCGTCGTCCGGACGTATATCTTTGCGCTCGGGTCGGCCACTCCCGAGGTTTCCCAGAGAGTCGCCGACGAGCACCAGCTGCGTAGAGCCCCCATCAGCGACGAGTTCGGACTGGAGGCGTGGGAAAAGTCGATCACGAAGGCCCAGGACGAGATTGAGGACGTGCTTGTCGGACGATAAAGAAGCGGGACTCCATTTTACCTCTAGTATACGATATATGCCGTTCTTAAAGACATTGTTTTCGGCTTTCATTGCGAGAAAATAACTCTATATAAGTATACGGGATGTAATATTATGAATGTTGAATGATGAAGATCAGTCGATTGCGTCGGCACTTCCGTCGACGTGGGGCTCACCACCATGACTAGGAGCTCTGTGCAAGCCGAAGGTGGCAAGTGCTCGCGTCGATTGCGTCGGCACTTTGCTCTACGCACAGCCTATAGTAGTGACTGCTAGCATGCGAGCACGGAGTCGTAGACCCCGTCCAGGTCGACCTCACTCTCCGATTTCCACAGCATTGGCCAGACCAACTCTCATCCAGCTCAAGCAACTACCCAATGGCCCCCAACGCCCCACCGACGCTCTTCACTCCCGTCACTCTCGGTGGCAGCAAGGACCAGATCGAGCTCAAGCACCGCGTGTTCATGCCTCCGCTGACTCGCATGCGCACCAACGACGACGGAGTGCCAGGCGTGGTCAACGCCGAGTACTACGCCCAGCGAGCGACTGCCGGCGGACTTCTCATCGCCGAGGGGACCGACGTGAACGCGACAGCCCGCGGGTTCTACCACGGCCCCGGCATCTTCACGGACGACCAAGTCAAGGGGTGGAAGATCGTCACGGACGCCGTGCACGCCAAGGGCGGCGTCATCTTCGTGCAGATCTACCACTGCGGACGCGTCAGCCACCCCGTGACCATGCCGAACGGCGCCACGCCGGTCGCTCCGAGTGCCGTGGGCTTTACCGATCCGTCGAGCTGGGCGTCCACCGAGGACGGTCGCAAGCGGTACGTCACGCCGCGAGCGCTAGCCGTGGACGAGATCCAGAGCATCGTCTCCGACTTCCGAGCGGCCGCCATGAACGCCTTCGCGGCTGGCTTCG
Organism: Phytopythium oedochilum; assembly: GCA_023338025.1. Lineage (NCBI taxonomy): Eukaryota > Oomycota > Peronosporomycetes > Pythiales > Pythiaceae > Phytopythium > Phytopythium oedochilum. The sequence goes on along the minus strand of JAADXX010000205.1, from coordinate 7,417 downwards.
ACGGCGTCGAGCTGCACTCGGCCAACGGCTACCTGTTTGAAGAGTTCCTGTGCGACGGCACTAATGTCCGTACGGACGAGTACGGCGGGGGCGTCGAGAACCGCGCGCGCTTGCTGTTCGAGACGCTCGATGCGGTCCTAGAGGTCGCGCCTTCGTCGAGCCGGGTCGGCGTTCGCTTGTCGCCGTTCGGAGTCACGTTCGAGTGCGCCGACTCATCACCGATGGACACGTTCGGCTACGTCGTGCGCAGGCTCGGAGAGTACGACCTGGCGTATCTGCACCTGATCGAACCCGCCGGGTATCACTACTCGAGCCCATCAGTGCCCGAAGGAGGCATCCTGTCCGTGTTCCGTCCGTTGTACTCGGGCGTCCTGCTCGCCGCCGGCGGCTTCACGCGCGCGAGCGCCATCGACAGCGTCGAGCGAGGGCTCTGTGACCTCGCGGGCTTCGGTCGCGACTTCATCGCGACGCCCGACCTGGTTCGCCGGCTCGAGGTCGACGCCTCGCTCAACGCCGTCGACGCCAACGCGTTCTACTCCAGGCCGGGCGCGTCGGTCCGGGCCGGGTACACCGACTGCCCATTCCTGGAGCGAGCACCTCTGTTCAACTCTGGCAACACCAAGTCGGTCTGAGTGTTCCCGCCAAAACAAAATCTTAGGGTTTTTTTAGAAACGAAAAAAATCAAAAAGTAAATCCGAAAATGTTTTACTTTTTGATTTTTTCTATTTCCCAGGCCGCGACATGAGTCTGGGACCTGCCGCCCGTTGCTCTATTTTAATTTTGATTTTTGAAAAATCTTAGCTTTTTTAAGAAATGGAAAAATCAAAAAGTAAATTCGAAAATGTCGCGATTCTCAACGCCTCGTCTCGTGTGTCTTCTCTCAGTTCTCAACGGTCACGATCATGATTCTCGACCGTCCGCGGCTGGCTGGCTGTCACTCCCGAGTTTGCTCTCGACAGCGCAACCGACAGAAGACAAGAAGACTCCGACAACCGACCGACCGACGAGCGAGATGGCCGACCAGATCAGCCCCGCGCAGCTCAAGGCGCAGGTGATGGTGGGCGCGGACGAGACGAAGCGCTACCTGGACCAGCTCACGAAGAAGGTGGGCGACTTTGACGACCAGTCGAGCGCGTCCAAGCAGGGCGAGTCAGCGTCCAAGTACCTGGAGGACGCGCTGCTGAACGCGCACAAGACGATCGACAAGCTCGAGGAGGCCGGCCACCAGCTGGCGGGCGAGCCGTCGGACTCGAGCGTGTCGGACAGCGCCGTGTCGATGGTCGAGTCGGGGCTGTCGAGCTCCCAGGCCGCGCTGCGCACGATCCAGGAGCGCGCAATGGAGTACGACAGCAAGTACCTTGGCTCTCGCGGGTCGCAGGCGGCCGGGATGGTGAGCGACACGGTGCACGGGATCGTGAACACTGGGCGTCAGAGCGCGACGGACGCGATGGAGATGGCGAGCGACCTGCTGCAGCGCGTCCGCCAGACAACCCAGCACGCGGTGGACCAGACCAAGCAGTCGGCCAAGGTGGTGACAGGCGAGGCGGCCAAGCTGGCGGAGAAGGGCGACGAGATGCTGGGCGCGAGCGACAAGGCCAGCGGCATTGTGCACGGCGTCAAGAAGCTGGACGAGCGCATTGGCGTGACGACGACGGCCACCAAGATCGACGCCAAGGTAACGGGCGGCCTCGGCAAGATGGTGGTCGAGAAGGGCATGGAGATGGTGCACGAGAGCGTCGAGTACGTGACGGAGACGCTGAGCCAGGCCAAGATCGCGGCCGGCAAGTCGAAGACGGCGCAAGCGGTCGAGGCCAAGGCTGGGTCGATGGCCGAGTCGGCGGCGCAGACGGCGGGGCGCGGCAAGGAGATGGCGCAGGAGACGGCCCAGTCGGCCAAGGACAAGACGGGTCAGGCTGTCTGTGTGGTGCAGGACAAGGCGACCGAGGCCAAGGACATGGCCATGGGCCAGGCTGGCGCGGCGGGCGAGATGGCGGGCCAGGCGAAGCAGAAGGGCGGCGAGGTCGTCGACCAAGCCGAGCAGACTGGTGCACACGCCATGGGCCAGGCGCAGGAGAAGGGAGGGCAGGCCGTCGACATGGCCAAGGACAAGGCGTCGCAGGCTGTGGAGACCGGGAAGGAGACGGCCGAGAGCGCCAAGGATACGACCATGCAAGCGGCTGAGGGTGCCAAGCAGACCGGCCAGCAGGCGGCCGAGAGCGCCAAGCAGACCGGACACGACACGAAGAAGGGCAAGGAGATGGCGCAGGCGGGAGTGGACAAGGGGAAGGAGATGACGCCGGGCGGCGACTCGGGCCAAGGCGAGGAGAGCGTGACCGACAAGGCCAGCAGCAAGGTGAAGGCAGTCGCGAGCCGCGCGCGAGATGCGGTCGCTCCTTCGCCGTCGCGCAAGGACGACGAGGTCAGCCGCGGTGACACCAAGGACGTCGAGGCGACGGCGCACATTTCGCGAGCTGGTAGTGCGTAGTGCGAGATGGCTGACGCCCCTTAGTTGGTGTCTAGCTGCTGTGCCTTGAGTTGAGGTCTTGAGGCACGCAACCGGTGGTTCACTTGGCAGCGAGAAGCAGAAATGAACGTCTCGGGGTTTTGCATTGGAACTACTTGGATGTTCGGCCTTTGATGCGTTACAACTTGAATACAGGGCGATCCCCGGTCATCTTCGCCATGCGCGTTAGCTCCAGTCGATGCGAAGATGAAGTCATGCACTGGACGAAATGAACGTGCCCATGCATGCTACGGACTTGCTTACCGTGCACTCGGTGGTCGCGTTCGAGACACGCGCGCACCTCTATCTGCACGGGAGTCGAAACACTTAGCGCCATCGATTGGACAAGCTCGGGCCGAGTTGGTTGGTTACAGGTCGAACGGGTTGAAGGAGTTGTTGGGAGCCCAGGTCTGTCGTTGCTGCGGCTGCGGCTGCGGCTGCTGTGATGGTGGCTGGGCGGGACCGCTCGACAGAATGTCGAAAGGATTGCTGCTCGCAGGCGACGGTGATGCAATCGCCACCTATAAGGAGCAATGACATGTTAGCTCAACTCCCACAGGACGATCAGTGCAGTACTTGTGACGTTACCTTCTGGGAGAAATCGAGCAGATCGAAGGGGTTCGTCGCCGAAGATTGGCTGCTCGGTGTGCTTGGAAACGCAGGAATGGTGTGCCCTGGAGTCGGTGCAGACTGCGGAGGAGCTCCGAAAGGGTTTGCGTCGAATGTGTTCCCAGGAAATGATGGAGAGGCGATCGACGCAGCCGGGAAAGGGGAAGGCGCGGCCGCTGTCAAATCGCGCACAGGAGGTGTCTGAAACACTGGTGCCGGCTGCGCTGAGTCTGCAGCAGCATAACGCAGAATATCGAGTGTCAGGAGCATGACGGTCGCACCGAGGGAGGCGAAACTCTGCTCTTACCGTCACCGAAATCGATCAAGTTCGCCTCCGTCGCTGCTGGCTTCGTCTCGGACAAGATCTGGCTGTGGTCAACGACCTTGTGCACTCGTTGCTGGACAAAACTGGCAAATGGGTCGTCCTCCTCGTCTTGGTTGGAGACGGCGGGCTGTGTGGCTGGTGCAGGCGTCTTTGCTGTTGGAATCTCGCCACTGACCGAACTTCGGCCGCTTGACTTCGTCAACGAGCCGGCGCGTACTCGCACGAACTCTGCAAAAGGGTCGTCATCTTCCTCGCGTTGGTTGTCCGGAGCAGGATCATCGAAGAAGTCGATCAACTGCGCAGACTTTTGTTGCTTTGGCGCCTCAGTCTTGTCCTCGGTCTTGTCCTCGGTCTCCTTGTTGTTGTCCGTTCGCTGGTTTGTCTTGAGCTTGTTGAACGTCTCAAGCGCTTGGATCAAACTGTCGTTGACAGCGAGGTACTTCCCAATATCCTGGGGACACACAGCTCACAAAATGAGCGACTTCATCCGAAACTCACAACGCCGATCGTTCTTACATCGCTGTCCTCGCTGACGGCAACTTGGATGAGGCCCTCCATTCTGCGAGCCAGCTCTTTCGCTTGCAAGGCCAGCTCGTCGATGACTCCACTCATGGCGATGCCCGATTCTGCCTTCTGCGCCTCGTAAAGCATGTCTTCGAACATTTCGGACACGTTAGAGGCCAGATTGTAGAGTTCTTGGGGCGATAGCCCGCCCATTCCGCTGCTGGAGCTTGACACGGACGAGGTGTCGATCCGCCGCCCAATTGAGCCCGTCGCGAACGGAGCAGTGGCCGGAGACTCGTGCGCTGGCGGCGTCAGCACTGGCGCTCTCGATTCGTCGTATTGCTTGGGGAACTGCACGCCCTTCTTGCGCATCTTGTGGTACGTGTCCACGAACAACGGGTACTCGTTCTGCCGCACCGCCGTCGAGAGGTTAGCGCATCGTCAAGGCAGTGTCGATGATGGAATTGGTGAGTCCAACGAAGCATACCCTATGCGGGAGGAATGCTTCTCCCCACGCTTGCACCATGTCCAGCACCCGCGCCGCGATCTCCAGGCTATCGCGGCCGCGCTTGTTCGCGTGCGACTGCAATCATTGACGATACGCGCACAGTTATAGTTAGGCATGATCTCCAAGCACCTGGACCTATGCAAGTAGAGAGAGAGAGAGAGAGAGGGATAGGATACCTTGTGCAGCGCCTCCAGCTCGGTCATGAAGGACTCGGAGGAGACCTCCGCGAGCACGAGCGGCCCGCAGTTCTTGACGATGGACTCGGTGAGCGTCAGCGCCAAGATGACGACGCGCGGCGACGGGTCCATCAGCCGCAGCCGGATGAACCGGACCGACTCCTTCAGCCTGAAAAGCCGTACACACATGTACGCACACATGCACGCACACTCTATCGAGTCAGACCGCGCGCGCATGACCGCACTCTCAAGCCAGCGTCGGCGGACGTACACTGCGCGGTTGCGCACGCTGCTGAGCGCGTCGACGACCTTGATGATGCGGTCCCAGTCCTCGTCGTTGTCAAACTCGCTCGTAGCCAGCGCGATCATGTCGGTCATGGCCTTGATGCGCTCCACCTCGGTCGGCGTGTAGAGCACCGCGACCGACTTTTGCTGCACGAACTGGCCCAGCGAGGACGCCACCGCGCGCTTGGACGGCATCTTCTTGCGCAGCGCCAGCACCTTGGCCTCCATCGCGTCCATCTCGCGCGTGAAGCTCGCCCGGCGCTCGCCGCCGGCCTTTCTCGCGCGTTGTGCGACTGCCAACGTGTCGAGAGGCAGAAATGCTGCTGCCGCAATCCCAAGACAGAAAGTATACTGGAACCAAGTGAAACCAGATCGCGAGGACGAGCAATACCGGTATCTATTTACGCAGTTTATTCACTTATTATGTTCAGTAGTTTAGATTGTTTGCGTAATTGTATGAAACCAATCATTGATATATAATTGAGGATTAAATAAATATCCCGTTCAAAATGGAGCGACGCCAATATTGAAACGTCCATGGCGACGCCGACGTCCATGGCGACGCCAACGGCGGCGCCGGGCGTGGTGCGCACGACGGCGTACGTGTCGATGCTTCCGTACGCGTACACGACTAGCGACGTGGCGCAGCTTTTCTCGCCGTTCGGCAAGCTGGCGCGCGTGCTGGTGCTGCGGGACAAGCAGACGCGCCAGAGCCGCGGCGTGGCGTTCGTGCAGTTCGCGCGCGCGGCCGACTGCGCCGCGGCCGTGGCCAGCATGGACAAGACGCCGCTGGAGGGCCTGACGCTGTCGGTCTCGCTCTGCCGGGACAACGGCCGCGCGCGCGAGTTCGCCGCCAAGCGCAAGTACTCGACAGCCAAGCTCTGCTTCGAGTGCGGCGGCCACGGCCACTACTCGTACGACTGCCCGCGCAACGTGCTCGGGCCGAGGGACAAGCCCGCGGCGCCCAGCAAGAAGAAGAAGAAGAAGAAGAGGAAGTTCGACCCGCACGAGCTCAAGCACTACTTTAACACGCAGGGCACGACCGACCTCCTGTGCGTGGCCGATCGCCGCGTGTGCTGGCTCACACTCGCTGCTCGACTACTAGTGTCTAACGTTGCGTGCTGTGTGTGTCCGTTCGAATCTATAGAGCGCCGCCGCTGGACTCTGAAGAGGATCTGTCGCTCTCGCTGCTAGCGTATCCGTCCAGAGCGTCCACAGCTTCCGAGACGATGGGTGGTGCGCCAATCGCGGCAGCTCGGCGGACGCGGAAGCCGTCCGCGTACTTCAGCGACGAAGATCCGAGCGACGAGGGCGAGTAGTCGCAGCAGGAGCAGCGCGGGTAGTCACCTGGCACTCGCAGTGGTCCCGCAAGCAGCCAAGAGCCGACACAATCGACCCAGTGGCGTTGTTATTTAGATCCGATGTGCCCAATCCTCATAAAGAGATATGCAGTACGAAGCCGGGAGCGGCAGCCAGCGCTTCTCTGGAGGGTACGCGGCCTCCCGCTCTGGCTCACTTGAACACCTTGATCTTGGAGAGGAAGCCGCCCTTGGCGGGTGCTCCACCCGACTTGTCGGCCTTGATCCGGTCCTTGAGCGTCTTGGGCTGCAGCTGCGCGCAGAAGCTCTTGTGGTCCTGCTTGAGCACGAGCATCGTGTTCTCGCGGATCGGCTCGAACATGGACTTGGTGGGGCACCCGAGCCGCAGCTGCACGGATTTCCGGTCCAGGTTGGTGCACGACACCTCGTAGGGCGAGCCCGGGGCGATGAAGAACAGGTAGACATTCCAGGCAAAGTCCTTGAGCTCGTCGGGCTTCTTCTCGAGCGCCAGCTCCTCGAACCGCCGGATCTGCCGTGCGCACTTGAGGTTCTCGGCCTTGAACACTGCGGTCAGAGACAAGAGAGACACCGAGAGACACGAGAGGAGGAGGGGTCGTCAGTGTGCATCTCGCGGCTACCAGGCCTGGTCATGGACCGAGGAACGCACTCTTCTCGAGGTACTCGAGCATCTCGGTGAAGAGGATCTTGTCGTTGAGGATGTCGTCCAGCGAGAACTCGCGCTGGATCTTGTCGTCCGTCAGCATGGTGCGCGTGGGTACGTCGATCTGGTAGGCGCCGTCGGCCTCGAGCGCGCGCTTGGTCACGAGCTGGTGCACGGCCGTGACCTTGGCCGCCATCTCGTTGTACTGCGGGGACTTAAGGAAGCGCATGAGCGTGTCTTTCTGCAGCGTCTTGATGGCGTCCTGGATAGCCACGTCGAAGAGCTTGGCCTTGAACTCGCCCGGGTTCTTCATCCGCTCCATGGTCGCGGCGCGGTCTTCGGACGGGAGACTCACCTCGTTGGGCGAGTTGAGCGACAGGTAGTCGGCCCAGATCTGGTCCGCCATCTCCTTGCACGTCGTCACCGACTCGGGGTCGCGGAAGTCCAGCAGACTGCACTCGTCCTTGAATTTGTCGACCGCCATGAAGAAATTGAGGTTCTCCGCGCAGTACTGTCGGGGGGGGGGG
>JAADXX010000204.1:0-38177 GCA_023338025.1 Phytopythium oedochilum | reverse complement strand
GCAACCGTGTGCAGCTGGGTGCGTCAGGCATGGCGCGACACTCCTCAGTCAGCGGTTCTGAACTCGATTGAGGCTGCTGGTTTTCATGAGGACCCCTCGCGCTGGTTCATATGGAACCACGACGTCTACGGCTGGAAGTTTCAGCAGTCCTGGAACAGCGATATCGGTAGCAAGCCGGCCAGTGAACCTGACATTGAGGACCACTTCAACCTCGACGACATCGATGTTGCGGTCAATGAACTCGAGGTGGAGATTGAGTAGAATATAAGCTCTCCACGAATAATAGACCTCCTGCCAAAAATGATCAATTTGAAGGGGCCACTAAAAAATTGAAGACCGATCACTAAACGTAAAAATCCGTTAGTTTTGTATATTTCTTCTTTTTTACATTACGCATTTTTGAATCATTTTTGAATTTGGTTTTTGTAGTGGCTAAAGCACAAACTATCATTTTTAGTGTGGATTACATCTGTTTGACATTTGGTGCTACTTAATATATATGCGCGAAATGTTAGTAAATTCAAAAGGTTTTTTTCATGTTTATTGTTTTGCTGAACAACAATTTTTGGAATTTTGATATTGTTGGGTTGTATTCAGAAGATCGGGATTAGGGCTTTTGGGTAAATGTGCCGTTTTCCACTCCGGTTGCGCCAGGGTTTTGGCGGGAGAGCGGCTTTTTGGCGCGACTCGCTTCCCAAAAGCGCACCCGCTCGCATCCAGACAGACGCAGACGGCGGTGGTAACGATGAACTACGGCGGCGGCGGCTACGAGGCGTACGGGAACGACGACTTCGGCGGCGGCGGGTACATGGACTCGGCGTCGCAGAGCGTCGGCGGCAGCCAGGGGACGCCGAGCAAGCGCGGCGGCGGCGGCGGCGGGCGCGGCGGCGGCTCGCGCGACAACCAGACGCTGTTCCCCGTGACCATCAAGCAGCTGCAGGGCGTGCAGTCGTCCGAGGACGACGTGCTGCGCCTGGACGGACAGGAGGTCGCCACGGTCAAGGTCGTGGGCATCCTGAGCGAGCTGACCCCGCAGTCGACCAACGTGCGCTTCAAGCTGGACGACGGCACGGGCATATTTGACGGGCAGATGTTCCTGCACGCGGACGACGCCGAGTACGCCGAGAACGAGCTCGCCAAGCTGCGCGACGGCATCTACGTGCGCGCCGTGGGCAAGCTGCGCTCGTTCCAGGAGCGCGTGAGCCTCTCGTGCTTCAGCGTCACGCCAGTCGAGGACTTCAACGAGATCACGCACCACTTGCTCGACAGCATCTACGTGCACCTGTACAACACGCGCGGGCCGCTGCAGTCGGCAGCCGGCGGCCAGCAGCAGTTCAGCACGCCCGTGAAGCAGCAGTCAGGCTTCGACCACAACCAGCAGGGCCAGGGCTCGTTCGGTGGCGGCGGCGGCGGCTCGCTCGGGTACGGCGGCGCGGCCGCGTCGATGGACTACGGCATGGAGGCGAGCTTCTCGCCCGAGCAGAAGGCCATCCTGGACGTGATCGGCGCGTGCACGAGCGACAGCGGCATCAAGATCGACCAGATCTTCATGGACCTGCGCGGCCGGATGAGCGAGCTGCAGCTGCGCAACGCGCTCAACTACCTCACGAGCGAGGGCCACGTGTACTCGACGATCGACGAGAACCACTTCAAGTGCACGGCGTAAGCGAGAGCGAGGGGGGAGTCGCTATTATAGCTGGCAAAGTTAGTCACAAACAGCACAGTCATGACGTTCATGCACTAGCAGCAGGGTCCACAGCGTCACACACACACACACACACACTGCTGAACATTGGCAAGGCCAAGGCGGAGAATGGCGTGGGGACACACACACACGCGAGTGCGTCCTTCCCACGGCACAACTCGCTCGCTGTCCATTGATAAATCTACACGGGTGCGTCAAGAAGCGCCTACGCTCAGCCCATTTCCTCGAGGTCAAAGTCCTCCAGGTCGCCGTGGAAGAGCGCGAGCTTGATCGTCTCGTAGACGCCGAAGCACACGCCCGTCGTGGGCATGATGGCCGCCGTGCGGCACGTCGCGCCCTTCCACAGGCTGCGCACGCCCTCGCGCCGGACCGACTCGACGAGGCAGTGCCGCAGCCCGCGGTAGGCCTTGTGCTTGCCCTGCGTCATGAGGCGCACGGTGATGACGTCCAGCGGGTTGGTGAGGAAGGCAGCGCTGCCGCCGGCCACGGCCCCGAGCCCAAGCGACTCGACGGTCGTCAGCGAGCGGCCCTCGGCGTAGCGCGCGCAGTAGCGCGTCTTGAGCGACTCGTAGGCGAGGAACGAGAAGGCCGAGAAGAACGTGTCGACGCTCACGCAGGCCGAGTAGCCCGCGTAGAGCCCGCGCAGGCCCTCGGAGCGCAGGATGGACGACGCCGCGTGCAGCGTGCTGCGGTAGTTGCTCGTGTACTTGACGGCGCCGCCGCTGGCGTTGCGCGGGTTGCGGCCGAGCTGCAGCCGCGACTTGATGACCTCGGTCGGCACGCTGATGGCCGAGATGAGCAGCTCGCTCGAGGCGCCGGCGAGGAAGTAGACGAGCCCAGCGTTGCGCTCCGACACGAGCGGCGTGGCCGCCGCCTTGAGCGTCTCGTACGAGCCGAAGTACACGGCCGCGCACACGGGCGAGCACATGAGCGTGGTGCCCAGGCCGCCGAAGTACCCGCGCACGCCCTCCTCCTTGAGGATCGTGCGCACCGACCGCGCGATGCTCGCGTAGCGCGCCGACGGCTCGCGCTGCACCTTCATGCGCAGGTTGATCACGTCCAGCGGGTGCAGCATCGAGTCGGCCACGACGCCGGCCACGGCGCCCGAGAAGAACGAGCGCAGGGCCGGGGAGACGGAGGCCGCCGCCAGCACGGCCGACGTCGCCGTCGGCTTGGACACGGCCGCCGTCGCCGTCGCCGTCGCCGACGCGGCCGAGCCGGCCACGCGCAGCCCGTGGCAGGTCGCGCCGGCCCCCGGAGCCGTCGACGCCATATCAAACGGGTACTGTAGCCTCGCGCTACCAGTCGCGGCGCCGTCCGGGGTGTCTATCGCCCGGTCGGTCGGTTCGCTTCTGCCCGGACTAGCGACCGTGTGGGGGGCCCGACCTGACCGTGGGGAGCTCACCACCCGAACGTCGCGGACCACAAACCAATGGCAATTTCTCCCATACTTTCTTCAAGTGCACGACGTGTCTATGCCGAGTAGAAATAGAAATAGAAATGAAAGTAGAAACGATTCGTGCGGCGAAATAGAAATCGAGTCGGTTGCGGCAGCCACGGAGGTTGGATGGTTGCCCATCGTGTTCGCGAACATGGCATGGGGCTGCTGCTGCTGCTTGGTGGCATAATCGACTTCGCATGGCATCCTCTCCCCGCTGCATCAGGCTCTATATATTTGTATTGTACATGTGGCTCACTCGAGGGATGCACGCAAAGAGAGCGCCGTCTCTGCTCTCGCGGAAGAGCTTGGTCAGATCCGTCAGCGAGGCGAGGCTGGCGGGCTGGCGGGCTGGCGGCGGCGGCAGCGGGCGGCTCGGCGCTGGATACGAACTTGAACGGCACGCTTGCGCACTTGTCGGCAGCTCGGCAGCTCTCGGGTAACCAGGCGTCGCTCGCATTCCAATAATGATTATCACCTCGCCCATCCTACCACCACCACCACCACCACTTGGCATCTCGGCCGAAGAATGACCACCAACTTCTTGGAGTCGAACTGTCCGAGATGAACTTGGCCACGCAGACCCGACAAGCTGCGGTCGCGCGTCACCACTCGCCACCAGGAACCCGCAGGGCGGGTTCGTTGAGAGCACTTCAACGACCGGTCGATCGATCAACGCCTTTACGAGTTCGTCGGCCGCTTGCGGTCCCTCGCGAGGGACATCCGGGCGAAACACGCTGTCGGCGACGACACCACGGACTCCGGCGCGTACTGACGGCGCAGCGACGAGTACTTCTGGGCCAGGCCCAGCGCAGCCTGCTTGATCGGGCAGCCCGCGTCCATGGCCTTCTGGCGACACAGCGACGGAGGGCACGGCGGCGGCGGTCCGAGCTCAAAGTCCTCCTCAAAGGGCTCCGAGCAGGGCGACGACGCGTCGGCGGCCACGATGTCCATCGGTAGCCCCAGGATCCGCGCGTCGCTCTTCAATAAGTTATGGTTCTCGCTCGCCTCCGCCGCCTTGAGATGCTCCCCTTGGCGTCCCCACGCACGGCGCGGCCCGCGCGCCTCGACACTGAACTTCCTGCAGGAGCGCAGCAGACTCCCGATCGGACCCGGAGAGACTGCGGGCTCGGCCGACGTCGGCCGACTGCGCTTCAGCGGGTGGCATCCGCCGGGCGACCGCCCGTGGCACCTGCCTTCCCGGTCCCCATCCTCCAGCACAAAGCGCGGAATGGGCATCCTTTGCACGAGTAGACGCGCGTGCGAGTCTCCGCCGGTTCACAGCCCTGTCCGGCGCGCAGCTCCTCGCCTCCGAATAGGCCGAGGAGTCGACGGTCCAGCGAGACAAACTCCCCCGGACTGATGGCTGCCGCCCCTCCTCTCGCTCTTCACGCGCGCTCCGCCTGCGATGTCACGACACGCCGCGCCGCTAAATGTACAGGAACCGCGCCCGGGCTCGCTGTGGTCGCCGTCCGCCCTGCAGGTGGGCGGTCCGAAGGCTGATAATCGGCGCGCTCTTCTCGGTTCTTCTCGTGCTTCCGCCCCTGGCTTTTGCGAAGTGGTCGGTGTTCCATGCGCGGAAGCATAGCGAAGACAAGTGATAACGCTTGCGACATACAACTTCCAAGTATTTACCTGCATTCCGACATCGAAAAACCTTAAATGGTGTTTCGCGAACCTGAGGTTTAACGATGGAAGCATACATTCTGGACTGTCACTCTGTTTTGACACCTCCACGCGACAGGGCGGCAAGCCAGATGACGCTCACTCCGATGATGCGAACAGATACGACCGATACTGTAGAGCTCCGTCGTTCAGAATGAATCTCATTATGTCAAACACAGTACGCTTGCTCGCCCGATGAAAAGCAAAGTTCAACGTCGTGCAAGCACTGATAGTGATTGCAACTCGCAAGCCGGACGATCCCACGTCATTTGCCGTCGAGAAGCGAAGGTACGACGCGGTCAGTCGCCCCTCAGTCTCTCTCTTCCATCGAGCGACGGCGCGTTAAGCAAGCGGAGTGTTGTGCAGTGAGTGCGGTCGGACAGCCATTTCGGCCAAAGAATGCGTGCCCGCATGTCAGAAACGCAAAGGAGGCACGGGATCCACGACCGCAGCGTCAGAGAGAGTCTGAGCGACGCAGCCGCACGAACTCGCGTAGACTGATCATTGCATGCATTCAGGCATTGGCGTCGTGACGCAGTTCCAGCTGAACGCGGTGGAAGTTCTCCGCCATTGGGGCGAGCCGAACGAGGCGGCTTGATCACATCTACCATCCATCCACAGACCCAGCGCTGCTGCTGCTGGTGGGTGGGTCATGGATCAAGATGATGCGAAAGAACCCCGCCAGACACCTCGAGACCCGGCTTCAATCACCTGGAGCCCAACGTTTTCAAACCCAGCAGAATCCGCCGAAATAAGATCCCGATTTGCCCCTGGCTCCCGCGCCAGGTTCTTATTTGGCCAAAAACCGAGCCATTTTTGTGAGTGAATGTCTTTCCATGAAAATTGAATACTCCATTCAAATGTAGTATGAGTGTTGGTTACTGAACTTTTCTCAACGCACAGAACAGAGCAGTTCGCTGCATGAGAATGATTGTCTCATGTGACCCGACCACCAATATCAAGTCAGCGAGTCCGCGTTGAACTCCGCTTCAACGTGTTCCAGTCACCTCCGCTCCATGCGCACGCAGCCCTTCTTGAGCCGCACGAGCTGGTTGAACGCGCTCGAGTGCGGGCAGAGGCGGCGGAAGCGGCCCATGTGCTCGGGCAGCTCGCCGTAGCTGCGCGGCACGGCCCCACGCAGGATGGCCGTCAGGTCCTCGTTCAGCTGGCGCGCCGCCAGCTCCTCCGCCTCCTTCGGATGCCGCAGGTGCGCGTGCGGGCGCTTGGCCGCGCTCTCCAGCTCGCGCAGCCGCCGCGCGAGGACCTCGACGAGTGCCGCGCGGTCGAAGTGCAGCGGGTTCACCAGCCGGATCGTGTCGTAGATGAGCGCGTCCTTGACCTGGTAGTCCAGCGCGTTCTCGCGCGCCATGGACGGGGACGCGTTGATCTCGATGAGCCACGGGCGGAAGGTGTCGTCCAGCAAGATGTCGTAACCCAACAGGTCGAAGCTGTTGACCTGGAACGGGATGTGGTCCTCGCCGCAGAGCAGCGACTTGAGCACCACCTCGTCGATGTCGCGCCGGACCTTGTCCACGTTCGCTCCCATGGCCTCGAGCCGCTTCCACAGATAGCTCAGCGTCATCTTGGTGCCGCCAGCCTCACGCCCGCCCGCCTCGTTGATCGGGTTGTCGCTCGACGGAATCGCGTCTTGGTTCTCCTTCTGGATGCTGCTGTTGGTCAGGTGCACGAACAAGTCGCTCAGGTTGCCTTCCTCGTACTGCCGCGTGCAGATGCGCACGAAGCCGTCCTCGTAGAAGAAGGCCTCGAGCGGGTTGAAGGACGTCACGAGCACGTACAGCCTCAGGTCGAACTTGTAGCCGTCCAGCAGCAGCGGGTTGGCTACGTACTCCTGGATCACGACCTGCTCGCCGTACACGACGTCGCTCAAGTCGCTCACGAGCGAGATGCCGCGGCCGCGGGACAGCGCCACGGGCTTCATGATCCAGATGTTGCCTTTGCCGCTCGCGAGACCCGCGCCGCGCGCCTGGAAGGCCTGCACGAAGGCCACGTACTCCTGCGGGAGCAAGAATGTCTTGGGCACGAAGCACTCGTACGCCTGCTTCATGCGGCCGCCCATGGCCAGGTACTTGCCCATGTTCTTCTTGAGGCAGTCTTTACGCGTCAGCGCCTTGGCGTGCTGGAAGTGGTTGACCTTCTGCCACACGAGCAGCGTCTTGCGCTCGACGCGCGGCTTGCTCCACGTCCAGAGCAGGTTCCACGTCGTCTTGAGGCCCAAGCCGGACGCGTGCTCTTCCCAGTCGCCGAGCTTGTCCAGTGCCGTGGTCACGATCTCGCTCACTTCTTGCCGTGTCGTCGAGTTGATCCGGTAGTGCGCTGTGAACGGTGATGCCGACGGCAGCATGGACGACGGCGTCGCGATGTTGGCCCCGAACACGGTCGCGTAGTCCTGCATGATGCTCTGCCACCCTTGGTACAGTTTGAGCTGCAGCCGCAGCGAGTTGTCGTTGGCCGGATGGCTCGCTGGCGCGACAGCCAGAGACTCGCGCGAGTTAGACGGCGGGTCCATCGCGACGCGCTGCTCGTATGCACTGGTCAGGATGCAGTGGAAGCTGCTGAAGTACGACCGGTAGTCTTTGCACTGGCTGGTCACCGTGGAGGGGATAGCTAGCACCGGGATCGCAGTGGCAGTTGATGAGGACACGGGCTCATTCACCGATGGCTCGCTCGTCGGATTCCCGTCCCCACAACCGCCCGTTTGTTGGTTCTGCGCGTCACAAAGCATGTCGGGAGTCCTCTTTTCGGCACGCTGCTGTTCATCACGAGTCTCTTGGCATCCCAGCACAGTCTCAGCGTCCTCTGAGTCGGGATTCATCACCTCGGAGGATGAAACCTGACCGTGTGAGGCACCTACTTCGATATCGCACGCTGGGAGAGCAAGACCGCGAGGAGAGTCCCTTGCAAAGACCTCGCTGTGCGCGAAGCAGCCGCTGCCTCTGACTGGTATGATGCGGCGTGCGCTGCCTGCTATTCGCGTGGCGCTCTCCTGCAGCTCTTGTAGTTTGGCTGCTGTACGCACAGACACGAATTGCTGGAGATCCAAGCTGATGGCTTCGCGCTGCTTCTCGTCGTCACCAACGCTCGATGGCTTACTTGGTGTAACGCTGGCGGGACAGCATCTCTCACGGCTGTCGAGGTCATCACTCGTGTTTGGTCGAAGGAATATCGGGACCTCTTGTCTCGGTGTTGTCGTTGGCAAGAGCGAGTCGGGAGTGCTCGTTGGTTCGCATGCGGTTGTAACAAACCCACCATCAAACGCGGCCTCCTCAACAGCTCTGTCGGCATTTAAAGCGTTTCGATCCTCTGCGCCGCCGTCGTCATCGCCCTGACCGTCTTGATCGTCATCCTCTGGTGCCGTGGAGCGCGGAGTCGCAACTTGCATCGCCATGATATGCTTCTCGTCCTCCGAGTCGCCCTCCGACAAGTGACTCACATCGCTCCCGTCGCTCTCACTGCCGCTGCCACCCTCGGCATGGCATCCAGAAGGAGCAGCAGCTTCGGACGACTTTGCGACGTCGACAGAGTGAGGATCGGTGTCTCCTTCGCCTTGCGGGGATTGCTCAACGCGAGCCCTGGCTCGCTCCTTCTTCTTCGCTTGGAGCTCCTGGCGCGCGAGAAGACGCTGGTAGGCCGCTTGCCGCCTCGCCTCCCGCTCTTTCTCGAGCTGACGCGCCTTCTGCTCGGCGGCCTCTTCCGGGGTCAGCTTTTTGGCCGGTCGGCGCCGCTTCTTGGCACTCGAACTACCCGCCGTGATCACAAACGGCGAGGTCGTGCTGCTTGCTGCTGCTGCCGTCGAGATGCCCGGTCGAGACGCATTGTTAGCACGGACGAGCGCCTTGGCACGCTCCAGCGTCTCCTTCTTGCTGCGAAGGTGGTGCGTGCTCGAAGACACCGCGAGGCCAGAGACCAATGCAGTCGTCGAGCTCGGCGGGAGTGCGGACGCGGATCGACGGTACGTCTCCGGACCCGGCGATGCTGCTGTTGTAGGTGGCGTGAGGAAGATCGGTCGGGCGGCTCCGGACGATGTCAGGTCTGCTGACTTGGGGATCGGCAGCGGCGCCACGACAGTCGACAGGTCGCCAGCGATCAACGCTCGCACGCGCGCCTCTGCGCGCAGCTGCTCGTACTGTCGATGGACGAGCGAGAGCTGCCGCGCCGCGTACTTGGCGAGCTGCTGGTCTTCGGTGCTTGCGCTAGCTTGGAGCGAGCTCAGCAGGTCTTGGAGCCCTTGCGCGAGTCGCTGCAGATCGACAAGGCCGAGCTGCGGGATGGCCGTCAGCGGGACGAGTGGGAAACTGTCAGCGTAGTCGTCGAGCGAGACGGACCGCTGGCCTGGACCACTCGGCGATTGCGGTCTGCTGCTAGACGCAGACCTTGGCCGCTGCGGTGGCGGCGATGGTGGAGGGTCCTGGTTGGGAGACGTCTGCTCGCAGCTTGCTCCACTCGTTGGCCGCCTCAATGGCCTGTCGGTCGCGCCTAGCAGGTGCGCCGAGGCCGCGGCGATCATATTGTCCATCGCAATCGGCAGCGACGACCCGCGCGGCGTCCCGGCTCGAGACGCCCAGCTCTCACTCCGCGCCAGAGGCGGCCCCATGCTCGAAGCCGAGCATGGCATCTCGTCGAAGCAAGTCTAGCTGACGAGGAGCACACTGCACGAGGACGTCAACGGTTGGGAAGCGTCGTGAACAAGCACACATTTAGCCCAAGGCAGCTATCATTAGCGGGTACTTCATAGCACCGAACACACCGACCGCTTTTTCGGCGTTCCTCCTCCGCCGTCCCCACTTTCAATCGATCAGCAAGCGAGCGCCAGCGGTAGTGGCCGACGCTGCACCACCTGCGGCTACTTGAGCTGCTTGGCCGACACCTGCGCCAGCAGGTTGCGCGCCGCACGGTCGTACTCGGGCTTGAGCTCGTCCGAGTCCTGGATGTACCGCAGCCTAGAACTACAATGACCAGCCTACAAGCTTTATCGTGATCGGTCTGACGCCCAACATCCTGGCGAAGCCGCCTGGACGCTCCAGCCACGCCCCAGTTGTGCGCGACGGGCAACTCGAAGCACTGGTCGCCACGAAACGCGGCGCTTGGAACACAGCGCAATGTCCTCACCCCGCCAAGTGACGATATCCCTTTCGAAAAGGAAGTGGCCGAGCGAGCAGACTTTGCATCATGAGCTTCGGTACGTGGATGCACGTGGACTTGCAGTGGTCGATCGGTAGATAGTCTCTTGCGAGTTGCGACCACCGATGCGTATCAAGTTAGCAAATCAGTGTCGTGCTATGGACTGGAAGCCAGCTTCACGGTCAACACGATACTCGCACGCCCCCTCAATGCGCACGCAGTTCTCCTTACGCTGTATGAGCTGGTTGTACACGCTCGAGTGCGGGCTGAGACGACGGGCAGCTCGCAGTAGCTGCGTGGCGCAGTTTGACCTCGTTCAGCTGGCTCCGAAGGTCCACACCTGGTGCGCGCCTGGAGCACTCGGGATCTCACCAGGATGTTAGAGTCTTCAATACACCCGACGCCGACTGCGCCGCGCCCGTACATTGTTCGTTGCAGCCATGCCTATCTGCACTCGTGTTGCAGTGTTGTGATACGCTATCCTCGACGCGAGATCTCTGCCAAGTCCTCGCACCGAGCGAGAAGTGGGCTCAATGCACACGTTGGTTGCCTTTGTGGAGCCCTCAAGACCTCGCGAGATCACCCGCAGCTGTCGGGTGACGGGCTGCGCTTCTCATGCAAGGCTCGCTCAAAGCGCACTGCGCGTCGGTATGTAAAGGCGGTCGCTGGACTGGTCGACACCGCTGGTAGGCGATCGACCCAAGCACCTCCCCGTTGTAGAGGCATCGCGTTGGCTTCAAGTCGACGCTGCCTTGTTCGGAGATGGGTCGGCCATTACAAATGCTCTCTTCGTCGGGCTCAAGTCGCCACTTCTGGTTCGCGCGACTGCATGCGTTTGTACAGTGTATTACGCGTCCACCGTCGACTCGGCAGGAACCTTTGCTGCCTGCGCGTCCTTTCGGTGCGGGAAGACGCCGCCTCCATCGAGTAGAAGCGGCCCGAGGTCACCGCAATCGCTCTCTCTCTCTCTTTCGCGCTCTCTCTCGTTCGTACTCCACCTCGCGCGGCTGCCATTAGAACCGAGCGGCTGGCTTCACTCTATCCGAGCCTCGGAGCTTGCGGGTCGGCGGCTCACATCCTGGCGTGCCTTGATGCATCCACGCGACGGACGCGGCGCCAGGTGGTCGCCACCCACCTGGCGAGTCTTTTTCTGCATCTGGGATGGCGGCTCCCGCCCAGCCTTTTCAGACAGCGTCTCCCATAGCGAGACCAAGTGTGGAACATCCCTCGACGATCGACGGCGAGTTCACCTCAAGTCGCAGTGACATCATCTGAAGCTCTCGGCGTCACGGCAGACTCGACGTAGACTTGGGAACTCTATACCAAGGGATCATCTGGGTCATGTCATCAAATCCGCCGTCCGTCATGGGCTGACTAGGCATCACCGTGTGCTGTGTACACAGTTGTCGCTGAAGCTGGTCATCTCCCCATATGCTCGTGCTCTCTCTCTCTCTCTCTCTCTCGGTCTCACTTGCTGCTAGCCTCGTCGGTCGGACCGACAGTGTCTGACAGTCAGACCGACCTCACTCTCCAAATCCCCAGCCAGCGAGCCAGCCGCGTCCCCATCCGCAGCCCGAGATGCCGGTGAGCGTACGCTCCACGTCGCGCAGCCAGCCGTCGTACCGGCGCAAGCAGTCGCGCGGCAAGTCGGTGTCCACGGCCACGACGTCAACGTCCGCGCCCGCGGGTCTGGTCATGCAGGGCCGCAGCGGGTCGGGCGATCTGCTCATGACGGACCAGGACCTGGCGGACGACCTGCTGGCCACGATCCCCAAGCTGCACGCGGCGCTGGCGGACCGCCGGCGCGGCCGCCAGGCGCGCACGTGGATCCACAAGGGCCGCAAGGCCGACGTCGACACATACGAGCTCGTGCCGAGCGACAGTGACAGCTCCGGGCCGCTCAGCGGCGGCGGCGCCGAGGACGACCTGGACCTGGCGCACGCGCTGCTGGCGACCACGGAGCTGCGCTGCCACCTGAACGAGGTGCTGAATGTGCTCATCGCGCACGAGTCGAGCGAGTACCAGGCCACCATGTCGGCGCTGTGCGGCAGCAAGTTCCGCGACGGCACGGTGCTCTTCCAGCAGCGCTGCCAGCTGGATGGCGAGGCGTCTCGGCAGACGCTCGCGGGCCACGCAGGCGGCTCTAGCGCGATGCCGAGCGCGCCGTCGCAGTCGCAGCCGCCGCAGCTGCTGCTCAGCGTGTCCATGGCGACGCTGCGGCCCAACCTGCGGCTGACGCTCAACGCCAAGCACCGCGGCACGCAGAAGCTGCTCTTCTCGTCCTGCACGCACCAGTACGCGAGCAAGGACCGCGCGGTGCACGTCATGAAGACGCTGCCCAAGCACGTGCACGACCAGGTCGTGTCGCCCGAGGACCGGTCGGCGCTGCGGCGAGAGATCGACCACATCGCTGTGGCCTTCGACGTGCACTCGGAGTCGCAGCTGCCTTCGGGCGGCGGCCGCGGCGTGGCCGGCTCGCCCAGCCACCAGCCGCGCACGCGCATCACGGCTCACGCGTACGCGTCTATTACGGCGCCGCAGCTCTTCCGCACGGCCACGCACGCGCTGCGGCGCGCGTACTCGCCGTCCGAGCTGGGCAAGCGGCGCGCGGCCGTCATGAACCCCGAGGCCAAGCACGTGCTGCGGCTGCTGACGAGCTCCATGCGCGGCTTCGAGCGCGTCATCCGGCGCCGGCGCCTGGGCTTCCAGTCGTTCGTGTACTTCCCGAGCGCGCCGGTCGGTGCCGGCGCGGACGCCATGTCGACGTGCTCCATCTGCCGCAAGCGCTTCTCGCTCACGCGGCGCGACTTCTTCTGCCAGCTCTGCGGCCACATGGCCTGCGGGGCCTGCTCCAAGGTCTACGAGGTCGAGGCGCGCGTGGGCGAGGTGCGCAAGAACCGCTGCTGCGTCGAGTGCATCGTGCGCGTCGACTCGTGCAGGTTCGAGGACGAGGACATCATCGCGGCGCTCGGGCCCGTCGTCGTCGAGCACGACGGCCCCTGGTTCTCGGACGACGAGTACGACGACTGGGCCGACACGGCCTCGATCGGCTCGGCCTCGAGCTCCGACACGCTGCGGGAGCTGCTCCTGTCCGGGGACGCGGCCGAGCGCTCACAGGCGCTGCTCGCGCTCGGCCAGATCGTGCGCGAGGCGGGCGCGACGCCCGGCGGCCACAGCAAGGTGATCCGCAGCCGCAAGGCCCAGCAGCCGCACCGCCAGCCGTCAGCCGAGCCCAAGGACAAGCCGAAGGACCTGGCCGAGTTCGTGCGGCGAGACATGGAGCGCCACCTGGGCCAGAGCCTGCGCGTGGCCGAGAAGAAGCTCAAGCCGCAGGACTTCCGCGTCGCGGACCTCGAGCGAGACTACGCGCTGCAGTTCGACGCGAGCCGCACGCGCGACCCGAACCACCCGCTGCCGCCCGTGCCGGTGCAGGACAAGGAGGAGACTCGGCTGCGCTACATCCAGGCCTCGGGCGTGCTCAAGCCCGAGTACGACCGCGCGGCGCTCAACCTGCTGGCGCAGGTGGCGGCCAAGCAGCTCAAGTGCCCCGTCGGGTACGTGTCCATGGTGGACGAGGACACGTTCCACGCCGTGGGCACCTTCCCGGAGCGCAAGGCCGGCAACGAGGCGCCGCGCGTGGAGAACATGTGCGCGCACACCATCTACGCCGACGTGCCGCTCGTGGTCAAGAACCCGCAGCGAGACATGCGCTTCGCGCAGATGCCCATCATCAAGGACGCCGGCGTCAAGTTCTACGCGGGCTTCCCCATCCGCGCGCCGGACGGCAACGTGGTCGCCACGCTCTGCGCCTCGGACTTCAAGCCGCACGAGAGCATCACGACCAAGGAGTACGCGAGCATGCAGGTGCTCGCAGACCTCGCGGCGCAGATCGTCGTGCCGCAGGCACCGGCGCAGCGGCGGCGACCACCGCCGCTGGCGCTCGCTTGATGATCGATTGAGACGATGGAGGACGGCGGGGGACGAACGCCGACCGAAGGCGCTCGACCACTTTATAAGCCTGATGTGTTTGGTGCGATGAAGCGCCAGCTAATGATAACGGCCTCGGGCTGAATGTGTTCGTGTTCACGGCGCTTGTCAACCGTCGACGTTCTCGTGACAACAGGGAGCATGAGATGCTTTGTGGGTCGTTGCTGCTCCTTCCTGTCGTCTCCGCTTAGCGAGTCTCCCCACAGGGCGGCTACCATAGTCCATGACTCAATGGGACCGATCCATTCAGGTGCAGAGAGCGCGTCAAACGACGGCGCGACCGACGCGAATGGCGACCCATTGCGGATGCGGCAAGTATGTATTTGAAAACACGGCGGCCGGCGCAATCAGCGCCAGAACGATCCACTGTCGATGATGACCAACTGGCTAGCGGGCGTGACCGCTGGCATCGATGGAGCGCTCGTCTTTGTGGAAGCTTGGGCCCCTAGTCCCGTCGTGCGGTGGCCATCCGCCCGTAGAGGTCCGTCCAGCCGAATAGATGGAGATGTCCTGTGTGCCTGGCCGACTCTTTTGTGTCGACTATCCAAGTCGACGAGTCCCGGACGCATGGCCTGGTCCAACGCGCGCATCAACCACCGGTGATAGTCTTCTTCGGAGGAGTCCGCTGGGTGTAAACCGATGTGTTGTGTTCATCCGCGGGTGATGGCCTCCGAGGTGGATAGCCCGGCGGTCCACACATTACCAAGGCACGCGCTCTCGACCTTCCCACATCACTAGTGCCGACTCACATCGATGGCACTTCAGAAAGCGCTCGTCGACGGACTGTGGCACTGTCGGGGTGCCGCACACCGCCACCTGGTCCGGAGGCGCCGCTGTCGCATTGCAAGCCGTAAAGACGCAGCGGCTCCGATGCGCTCGCGTCCGACGCGGGCTCATCAAGAGCAGTGTGTGCTCCTTGGTGGGATCTTGTCAGCGCCGCCTGCTGCGTCAACCATCACATCGCCGCATTGTCGAGTCGACAGAGCGACCCGACCGTCCATCACCGCGTGAGCCTCTGGTCTCTATCCAGCGCCTTCTCGCCAACCGACAGTCAGACTGTCACACTCGCCCTCGAGGCCAGACGCTCGCCCCGTTTCCCGCTCGATCCTTTCACAGGTGTCGCCGGTCTCTCGGAGTCGCAGGAACCGCATGCATCAGGACGCGAGTCAGATGGCGACTGCCGCATGCAAGTCCGGCGCGCAGCCGGGGCCGCCGACGCGCCATAGCCCGGCCCGCGCTGGCGGACGATCCAATTTGGACGCCGCTGAAACGTTTCGCCACTTGCAGCGGATGAGACGCCGACAGGAGAGCGCAGGCACACGCACGCCGCCCTAATGTAACACTCCACTCCGCTGCATCCGCTCGCCTCTCGTCGCAACGCTCACTTCACAAGCTGCTGCGGACCGCTCGCAGCTCGTCCGACGTCCGACTCGCGTCCCCTTCGCGTCCACCTCGTGTCGAGCACCTGCGACGGCGTCCGATCTAGGATATCCTCAGGTCTAACTCCACCAAAGCGACCGAGAAGAGCAGCAGTATCAGCATGAGCGTGCGCAGCAGCCAGCAGCGGACGGCGCGCAGCACCACGACGGGCAGCCGCATCGACAGGCCGAGCCAGTCGGCGCCAGGACTCGTGGTGCGCTCGCACCGCGACCACCAGGAGACGCTCGTGTTCACGGACCAGCAGATCTGCGACGACGTGCTCGCGACCATCCCCAAGCTGCACTCGGCCGTGCGCAGCGGTACGGAGGGCGTTCGCTGGAAGCCGGCGCGCGTGGCGGCCTCGGCGAGCTCGTCGTCGAGCTCGGGGCCGCTCAGCATGTTCACGCCGACCAGCGCGGGCGCCAACAGCGTGCAGCTGTTCGAGCTCGAGCCCAACTACTCGCCCGTCGACCGCGACGACGACCTCGACGTGCTGCACGCCGTGGTGGCCAAGACCGCGCTGCGCTGCCACCTGAACGAGGCGCTGAGCGTGCTCATGCATCACGAGTCGGACGCCTTGTCGTCCACCATGACGGCGCTCTCCGGCAAGCGCTTCAAGCAGGGCGACGTGCTCTTCCACCAGCGCTGCCAGTTCGCCGGCACCGGTAAGGACGTCGAGGCCGGCGAGGCGCAGCACGGCGTGCTGGCGGTCAACACGATGACGCTGAGGCCGACGCCGACGATGCACGTGCCGATCACGAGCCGCCAGAAGCGCACGCAGAAGCTCTGCTTCGCCACGTGCACGCACCAGTACCCGAACAAGACGCGCGCGCTGCACGTCATGAAGACGCTGCCCAAGCACATACACGACCAAGTCGTGCCTGCCGGCGAGCGCACGGCGCTGCGGCGCCAGATCGACCACATTGGCGTCGGCTTCGACCTGCAGGCGTCCGCGTCGTCCGCGCGTCCGACCAGCTCGTACCCGGGCAGCTCGGCGCAGATCACGCGCGTCTTCGCGCACGCGTATGCGTCGGACCGCGCGTCAACCGCCTTCCGCGACGCCGAGCTCAACCGCAAGGAGCTGACGGGCGTGGACCCGCAGGACGTGGCCCGGCGCCGCGAGGCGTACATGAACCCGGAGGCCAAGCACGTGATGCGGCTGCTGACCGAGTCGCTGGCGCAGTTCGAGCGCGTCATCCGCCGCCGGCGCTTCGGCTTCCAGTCGTTCGTGTACTTCCCCAAGGAGTACGCGGGCGAGGACGACGACGGCGCCGCGAGCCTCAAGCGGTGCTCCATCTGCAGCAAGAGCTTCTCCTTCTTCCGCCGCGACTTCTTCTGCCAGCTCTGCGGCCACATGTGCTGCCGGGACTGCTCGCAGCTGTACGAGGTCGAGCCGCGCGCGGGCGAGGTGCGCAAGAACCGCTGCTGCGTCCAGTGCGTCGTCAAGGTGGACGCGTGCAAGTTCGACGATGAGGACCTGGTGCCGGCGCTCGGGCCGGTCGTGGTCGACGCGACGGACGAGGACTGGGCCGCCGCCGGCCCGAGCGACTTTGACGAGGACGACCTGGGCTCGGCCGCGGCCTCCGAGTCCGAGATGGACGCGCTCACGGGCCAGCTGTACTCGAGCGACCCGGCGCAGCGCTCGCGCGCGCTCGAGCTGCTCGGGCGCCTCGTGAGCAGCCCCACGAGTTCGTCCAGCGCGTCCTCGCCCCGCCAGCAGTCCACGCGCGGCGAGAAGGCCACGTCGCAGGCAGCCAAGGTCCGCCGCGACATTGAGAAGCACGTGGACGAGCAGCTAGCGGCCTCGCGGTACAAGTTCGGCCGCGAGGACTGCGCCGTGAGCGACCGCGTGCGCGACTACCGGCTCGAGTTCGACGCGTCCAAGGTGCAGAACGCGGACCACCCGCTGCCGCCCAAGCCCGAGGCCGGCAAGGACGCGCGCCGCGTCAGCCTTATCAAGCAGTCGGGCGTGCTGCGCCAGGACTACGACCGGTCGGCGCTCAACATGCTGGCCAAGGTGGCGGCGACGCGGCTGAACTGCCCCATCGGCTTCGTGTCGGTCGTGGACGACGAGCAGTTCCACGCCATCGGGCACCACAACCTGCCCGAGACGGCGCGCCACCTGCCGCGCAACGAACACATGTGCATCCACGCCGTGTACGCCGAGCAGCCGTTGGTGGTCAAGAACCCGCAGCGGGACATGCGCTTCGCGCAGATGCCGTGCGTCGAGGACCTGGGCGTCAAGTTCTACGCGGGCTTCCCCATCCGCGGGCCGAGCGGCGAGGTGGTCGGCACCATCTGTGCGGCGGACGCCCAGGCGCACAACAGCATCTCGACCAAGGACTACGCGACCATGGAGACGCTCGCCAAGCTCGCCTCGGAGCTCGTGGCGCCCAAGCACGCCGCCATCATGACCGGAGACCACTAAGCCGGCCGGCTTTACTGTGTGTACGTGTGAGTAAGTGTGAGAGAGAGGCTGCTAGGAGCCTTGTATGTTGTTGTAGGAGGCGTCCAAGTTTTCTCGAAGGGATGAAGGCCAGACGCCTGACGTGTCGTTCAAAGTATGCTACTGCCAAGCACACCAGCGCATTGTACTCGACCCTTTACGGTCTCTCATGCTTGACAACATACAGCAAGGTCCATTCGCTAGCTCCGTGGGTATCGGCGGCGTCGAACGTTACCATGAGGCTGCTAGGGTGCCAGCACCATGCTCCACACTTGCTCAGCAAACATAATGGATTCAGATCAACCAGAGGAGCGCACGCGTCCTCCACACTCCACACTCCACACACACAAACAGACCGAGACCGAGATGCAGACCGAGCCACTCGCCTAGTACACATACGCCGGGTTGTCGTGGCGACTCGTGTTGGTCACCATGGACATGCCAAGCACGTCGTCGCCACTGGACAGCGTCGAGTCGCGCGGGAGCACGAGGTCGCCGGCCAGCTTGGCGAGCGCCTCCATGGTCGCGTAGTCCTTGGTCGAGATGTTGTTGTGCGGCACGGCGTCCGCGGCGCAGAGCGAGGCGACGACCGACCCGTCCGGGGCGCGGATGGGGAAGCCCGCGTAGAACTTGATGCCGAGCTCGCGCACGCACGGCATGTGCGAGAAGCGCATGTCTCGTTGCGGGTTCTTGAGCACGAGCGGCTTTTCAGCGTACACTTCGTGGATGCACACGTTGTTGGTGCGCGACATGGTCGCGAGTTCCTCCGGCAGGTTGTACAAGCCGACGGCGTGGAACTCGTCGTCGACAACCGACAAGAAGCCGAAGGGGCAATTCAGCCGCTTGGCCGCCACCTCTACCAGCATGTTGAGCGCCGACCGGTCGTAGTCCTGGCGCAGCACGCCCGACTTCTTGATGAACTCGCGGCGCTTGGCCTCCTTCTCCTGGCTCGGCTCGGGCGGCATCGGGTAGTGCGGGTTGGCCGTCTTGGATGCGTCGTACTCGAGCACGTAGTCCCGCTCGAGGCTCGCGACCTCGAACTGCCCGCGCGCGCGGTACGCGTCCTTGTTCTGCCGCAGACTCGCGCTCAGGTAGTTCTCCACGTCGGCCGCCACCTGCTTGGCCTTGCTCTGCTTCTTGGCCGTGACTGGCACCTGGAAGCTCGCCGTCTTGGCGGCGAACGCCGGGTCCACGAACGCGTACGGCTTCTTGGCGGCCACGGGGCGCACGAGCTGCCCGAGCATCTCGAGCGCGTTCGAGCGCAGCGCGTCGTCGGTCGAGCTGAGCTGCTCCGCGAGGTCGTCGGCCGAGGACACGGAGACCGTGTCGCGCGAGCTCAGGTCGCCCTGGGACTCGAGCAGTGCCATGTGGTACTCGTCGTCGTTGAGCCAGCGGTCGTCGTCGACGTCCACGACCGTGGGGCAGTCGAGCGCCTCGAGCAGGTCCTCGTCGTCGAAGACGCACGAGTCGACGCGGCGCACACACTGCAGGCAGCAGCGGTTCTTGCGCAGCTCGCCCACGCGCGCCTCGACCTCGTACAGCTGCGAGCAGTCCCGGCAGCACATGTGCCCGCACAGGTGGCAGAAGAAGTCGCGCCGGAAGAAGGTGAAGCGCTTGCTGCAGATGGCGCACGCGCGCTCGAGCGCCGGCTCGTCGTAGCCGACCGGGAAGTAGATGAAGGACTGGAAGCCGAAGCGCCGGCGGCGCACCACGAGCTCCAGGTTGCGCAGCGACTTGGTCAGCACGCGCAGCACGTGCTTGGCCTCCGGGTTCATGATGCCCTCTCGGCGGCGCGCGAGGTCCACGGCGTTGGCCACGCCCGCCTGCTTGCGCCCGAGCTCGCCGAAGCGCGCCGGCGCCGTGGGCGACGCGTACCCGTGCGCGAACACGCGCGTGACCTGCGCGCTGCTGCCCTGGCCTGGCGCGCGGCGCGTCGCCTGGATGTGGAAGCCGACGGCCAGGTGGTCGATCTCGCGGCGCAGCGCCGAGCGGTCGCTGCTGGCCACCAGCTCGTCGTGCGCCGCCTTGGGCAGCGTCTTGATGACGTGCACGGCGCGGTGCTCGGCCGCGTACTGCTGCGTGAAGGAGGCCAGGCAGAGCTTCTGCGTGCGCTTGTGGCGCGCGCTGAACTTGACCGTCAGCGTCGGCCTCAGCGTGGCCGTCGAGACCGTGAGCAGCGCCTGCTCGGGCGCTTCACCGGCTGCCGCTGTGTCGTCGTCGTCGGCCCCAAAGCCCGAGCCGTTCGTCCGGCGAGGAGCGATCACGAGCGACTGGCGCCGGTCCTCGCGCGTCAGCCGGCGCTTCTGGCTGAAGAGCACGTCGCCCTTCTTGAACTTGCGGCCCACGAGCGCCTGCATGGTCGACTCGTACGCGCCCGACTCGTGCGCGAGCAGCACGTTGAGCACCTCGTTCAGGTGGCAGCGCAGCTCGGCCTTGGCCACCACGGCGTGCGCGATGTCCAGGTCGTCGCGCACGTCGTCGCCGCCGCCTGCGCCGGCCGCCATGGCCTCCGCGTCCGCGTCCCGGCCGTCCGCGCCCGTCGCCAGCTCGAAGCAGTCGACGCCGTGCTTGCGGTGGCCCTGCTTCCAGCGCCGGCCGTACGTGTCGCGCGCCACGGCCGCGCGCAGCTTGGGCAGCGTCGCCACCACGTCCTCGAACAGCTCCTGGTCCGACATGACGAGCCGGTCGCGGCCCGTCGGCGCCGTCACCACGAGGCCGCGCGGCGCCGGGAAGTACAGTCCGTCCCCTCTCGCCGAGCTCATTGGTCGGGTCGGGTGACTCGGCTGCTTATGCTGCGACTGCGGCGGGTGCAGTCACGTTCCGAGCGGAGGGCGGCGACTTGGGGAATGGGAGTCCGTCCCATTGCGACGGCCGGTTCCCATGGCGTGGAGAGGCGAAGCGCGGCATGGGGAGGCGAAGCGCGGCATGGCAATGCTCGATGACATGGGGGGGAGGGGATGCCCCCACTTGAAGTCAACTGGTTCATGAACGAGGCGACGATTGCATCTCAACTCAGTGCGGTTTGGACGGCTTGGAGCGAATGAAGAGGTGTGGTACTGGTTTAGAAGTGCATAGGGGTCACGCTGGACGGTATCCGCTGGCGTTTTTAGCGTCAACTCGGCGTCGTGGATTGGTGACTTCAATCGCCACATCTCCAGTGCAACGGTACGACAGGCAGACGCGCGCGCTTTTACATGCCGTCGGGCTCACTTGCACTCCGGACTCCGGACCGGATTGACTCACGACGGTGAGTCACTCCGTAACTCACACCAACCGACTGAGCGGGACGTCATGTAAAGACCTGGATGACCGAGAGGGCCTGGACGGACGACCGAGAGGGACTGGCTGACAGAGAGAGACTGGCTGACCGAGTGTGTGCGCCGGGAAGCCAGCCAACTGGTCGCGGGCGCTCAGCGCTTGCGCGCATCGTCAGCTCGAGCCGCCGACCAGCGAGTACAGTACTGTGGGAACCGAGGAGCGGCTTCGATAGCCTTGTAGCGATGTAACATCAATCTCCACAGTGCAGTAACACCGTATGTACTTGAGCAAAGGTCCCCGTATACCGTCCGCAGTCCTCACGAGACATGCTCAAGCGTCGAGGTGAATGCAGCTTGCTATAGAGTGGTCTTGCGTGCGTACAGCACAGTCGGTAGAGCCAGGTTCAGAGTTTCAGTGTATGTACAGTCAACCCTCCGTTTTTAGCCACCACTGTATTTACATATTCTACAAAATGTATTATTGCCATTCAAGTATGGACTATACAAATATGTCACCCACAAATATTAATCTTGTATATATTATGGATACCACGCTGGCTAAAAACGGAGGGTTGACTGTACCTATCTACAGGTACTCTGTAATTCAATTGAGACCTTGACTATCTCCAGCAAGTACTGTCCTGAACAATGGGTCACGCTCAGGACACAAAATAAAGTACAATGTACCTTTCTGAAAGGTACCATGAATCTTGTTCTTGTCAACGTCCGTGAATTGTCGCACCACCATCTGGAGAGGCCTAAATACTTTTGAAGACTGCAGTACGCTTCCGTTTTAGAGAGTACTGCAAACAGCCAAAGTCTATTACCCCGCATCCGACCCGACCGCCCGCCTGAAGTAGGAGCATGGAGGACGCCGTGGCCGTGCGCGAGCTGCTGGGCGTGCTGGCGGACTACGCGCCGTCCGTTCCCGAGGAGGTGGTCGAGTACTACCTGCAGCAAGTCGGCTTCGTCTCCACGGACGCGCGCGTGTGAGTGCCGCCGTCTCCCTGCCGCCTCTGTCGCTCCGAGGGTTCTGACCGCGAGTCGCCGGCAGCACGCGCATGGTCGCGCTGGCCGCGCACAAACTGCTGGAGGACGTCTTGCACGACGCCATGCAGATCCAGCGCCTCCGCCCGAAGTCCGCGGCCGCCGCCGCCGCCACCGTCGGCAGCGCTGGGCCTGCCTCGAGGACCGTGCTCACCATGGAGGACCTCGCGGCCAGGTGCGTTCATGTGGAGAAGTGGCCGCGATCTCTCCGCTACGGACGCTCACGCTCGGTTTGTGGACAGCCTGAAGGAGTACGGCATCAACCTGTGCAAGCCCGAGTACGTGAGCGACGCCGCTCAGTAGAAAAATACCGGAGGACCAAGCTCAACGGCATGCACAAGGCGACGCTCGTCGCGGTTGTTGTTCGCATATTGCCGCGTTGGTTCCACGACAAACCCAGCGAGCTCACAGCTCTATGTGCTCATCGACGGGCTCCTCGTCGTCTCTCTTGGGCGCTGCGCCGGCGCGGTCGAGGCCGCCGCTGCCGCGCTTAATGTCGTCCACGAAGTTGCGCTTGGCCGCGTCGATCTTGAGCGCGGACGGGTACTTGAGCAGTAGCCGATAGAACATGAGCGGCTCGCGGCCCTTGTACTTGAGCAGCATCTCGTCGACCGCCTCGTCGGCCAGCTCGTCCGCCGGCGCGCCGCTCTCGCGCAGGAAGTGCACCAGCCGGTCGCGCGTGGCGCTCTCGACCTTGCTCTTCGGCACGCAGCGACACGCCTCCTTCTGCGCCGCCTGGTACGCCGGGCACGCGATGGTCTGGGAGGGGCAGCACGCACGGTCAGCACCCAGCGGGCTAGCACCCGCATACTACTGCCGCAGTAGAAGCAGCAGTAACAGTTCACCTTGACGCCAAAGGAGAAGAGCTTGGCGATCGACTCGCAGTTCTCCTGGTCCTCGCCCGCGGGCATGGCGGCGCACTTGTCCTTCATGCACTTCTCCAGCCGGCTCTCGCACTTGGCCTTCTTCATGCCGCACGTGCTGTAGCACTGCGCCAGTCCACGCGGAGCACGGCGCGTCGTCAGTTCGACAGTAAGGGCGCCTCCAAGAGTCCCTGCGACGCCCGACAGCGCGCACCGCGTCGTGCCAGTTGCAGCAGTAGGTGAACTCGGGGCCGGCGCTGATGGGCAGCGACGCCGTGCCGCACCCGTTGGCCGAGAACTCGAATTTCCTGCCGCAGCACACGGCGAGTCAGGACCATCCCGAGCGATTGCCAATGAGATAGATACTCGGACGCGCGCCTACTTTCTCGGGACGGGCGTCAGGTCGGGCGACTTGCACGAGAACGGCTCGCAGGGCACCGTGAAATCGCCGAAGCCGCGCGCCTGCTCGACGGCGTAGGCGTCGGGGAACAGCAGCAGCAGCAGCAGCAACGCGAGGACGCGCGGCATGGCGATCGGAGGTGAATGCAGGTAATCTTTTGGCCATTACACCAGTTTATTCGGGACAAATTCCTCAGTTTTACCAATCATTCCGGAACGACCCACCGTTCTATAAATCAGTACATGAATCGGTTCAGACTCGAATTATTCGATTTTTTTTCTCCATCGACAAGAGATCCTGGGATCAAAGTGGCCGCATTGTGCGATGGGAAATCGACTCGAACTATTATGTACGCTGGACGCGCTTGCAGTGGCCGCAAGCGGCTGCAAGGCTCGTGGCCGGCTGGACACGCTGCATGTACATGTAGTAGCAAGCACCAGAGCGTCTCCAGAGTTGAGCCTGGAGTTCAGGCTGCATGGCGCGGTGCGACAATCGACCACCGCGCGGATTGATTCTCCGTGTCACAGTTGTACCATTCAACTATTATCCCGTTTAACGATACAGTGCCAAGTCAAAGACACGCACGGACGCATGCAGACCGTGCGACGATCGCCACGGATTCTAGAATCGCGCGCGACACCCACCTTCGGCCGACGCCACAGTAGGCGCCTTCGCGGAAATGCGCGCCGATGAGTGTTCATGCGGCGGATGAACGCCTTACTGCTGCTCATCCGGTGAACAAGAGCCCCATGCTCGCAACTTTGGGGCTCACGGACGCTAATTCGCCTCTCCGTCTCTCTCCCCCCGTACTTTTACCCCTTCAACGTCGGAGTAAAACCCCGGCACCGACGCCTCAATCCGTCGCTCCGGCGCTCGCCACCCACGTTCCCTCCCGTCAGCGCACCGTCCCGTCATCACTCGCTGCTTTATGCAACCGCGTCGTCCCCATACTGAGTCCAAGTGAACCGCGTCCCCAGCCGCCGCCCCCGCGGTTCCTCCGCTCCGACGCCTGCCATTCCCAGACTCCCGCCCGCCCCCGCGCACGCCCCCGACCCGCGCGCCGGCCCCAGCGCGCGCCGCGGCCCCCGCCTGCTCCTCCCGCGTCTCGCTGCTCTGCTGCGGAGCCGCCGCGCACGACGAACCCGCGCGGAACGCAGCGCGGAACCCGGACCCCGACCTTTCCGCGGCCGCCGCTCCGCCCCCATCCCTCCGCTTCACCGGGCGCAGGACCGACCGCGCAGTGACCGCGCGTATATGGCGAAGTTCGCCGACTCGTTCACGTGGACCACCCTCGACGTCAGGTGCGTGGCCGTCCCCTCCCCTGACGGACTCCCCTCCCCCCATGACGGACGGACGGACGGATTGGCTGACGGACTGGCCCAATGTGTATTTTTGCGCAGTTTGTATCCGAATCGCAGTCCCCGCAGCTCCAGTCGCCGCTCCATACCCGTCGCGCCGCTCGCCTAATCGCCGCTAAGACCGCGAAGCGCCGCCCGACGCGAAACGAGCGCGGCCGAGTCCTCCCTGCCGCCGCAGCAAAGCCGGCGGCGTCACCGTCCCCGCCCTTATCCAGCCATGGTGGCCGTCGAGGACGACGGAGGCGACAGTAGCGGCGATAATCGAGGGCCCCGCGGCCTCCGACATGGCCTCCGGGCCGCCCCGGCAGCTGGCGAGACCCAGCCGAGCCGCCCGCGCGCTCCAGGGACGAAGGCCAAGGCCCGCGCCGCCCAGAACGCCAAGGCCGCGCCGGGTCTAACGCCCAAGCCGCTGCTCCGGACCGCACACCGCGACTCGCCGAACGCGCGCAGAGATCCGAAAGCCAAGGCGGCGGCTCCGCGCGCCGGCGCCATGGGCCGAGACCGGGAGGGCCGCGTGGCCAGCTACGGCGCGCTGGCGGCCGACAAGGTGGACGCCGCGCGGCTCAAGGACGCGGACGCGACGTGGAAGTCGCTCGTTGACAAGCGGCGGCTCGACGTCGGCGGCTGCGTGCTGTCCCCACGCGGCAAGCCGCCCCGGGCCGCTGGCTTCAGCGACCAGTCGGCCGACGACACGGACTCGGACTCGACCAGCTCGACCTCGAGCTCCGGCCGCTCGCTCGCGTCCCCGCCGCCGCCGGGGATCGCGCGCAAGCTCGCGCCGGCGGCGGCCAAGGCGCTGCGAGCGGCCGAGCGCACGCCGCTCCTCCGCACCCAGCTCAAGCAGCCGCACGCACAGGAAGACCTCGAGCTCGGCGCCGGCACTGGCGTGGCCGCCGATCCGCTGCCGAGCACGCGCAAGGAGCTGCTCAAGATCTGCCGCCTGTCGTACCCCGTCATCTTCACGTACCTGCTCGAGTTCTTCCCGTCCGTCATCAGCCTGACGCTCGTGGGCCACCTGGACTCGCCGCTGACCAAGCAGTACGTCGACGGCGTGTCGCTCTCGAGCATGGTCATGAACCTCACGGGCGTCGCCTTCGGCCTGGGCCTCGCGACCGCCATGGACACGCTCTGCTCGCAGGCGTTCGGCGCCGGCAAGCCGCGGCTGCTCGGCGTGTACTTCCAGAGCGGCCTCATCGTGCTCGGCCTCACCGTCCTGCCCGTCTGGGTGCTCAACTGGTTCACGACGGACTTCCTCCTAATGATGGACCAGCCGCACGACGTGGCGCTCCTCGCCGGCCAGTTCACGCGCATACAGCTTGTCGGCATCCCGTTCCTGTACGTCTACGAGCTGTTCAAGAAGCTGCTGCAGGCGCAGAACATCATGACGCCCATGGTGTACATCGCCGTGCTCAGCAACGTCGTCAACCTCGTGCTCGGCTTCTACCTGACGTTCCACACGCCGCTGGGCTTCGTCGGCGCTGCCATCGCGCGCACCGCGTCCAACGTCGTCCTGCCCGTGGCGCTCGTCCCGTACCTGGTCTGGAACCCGGACGCGCTGCACGCTTGGTGGCCGGGGTGGCACCTGAAGGAGGCGGTCTCGCACCTCCGGCCGTTCCTGGAGCTCGGCATCCCAGGCATGTTCATGATGCTGCTCGAGTGGTGGTCGTTCGAGATCATGGCCGTATTCGTGGGCCTGCTCCCCAACAGCGTCGTGGCCATCAGCGTGCACTCGGTGCTCGTCAACGTGTCCACCATGGCGTTCAACGTCTTCCTAGGCATCTCCGTGGCCACCAATGTGCTCGTGGGCAACTACGTCGGCGCCAACCAGCCGCAGCACGCCAAGCTCGCGTCCAACCTCGGCATGGCGCTCTCGACGTCCATCTCGGCGGTGCTCGTCGTCGTCATTGTGTCGCTGCGCGGCCTGCTCCCGGAGGTGTTCATCAACGACGACACGTCGGTCGCGCTGGCGGCCCACGCGCTGCTCTTCCTCATGCCGTACCAGATGTGCGACGCCATCAACTGCGTCATGCAGGGCGTCTTCCGCGGCACGGGTCGCCAGACGGTCGGCGCGCTGCTCAACCTGTTCTCGTACTTCGTCATCGGCCTGCCGTTCGGGCTGTATCTGGCGTTCCGCGTCGGCTGGGGCGTCGAGGGCATGTGGCTCGGGCTCACGGCCGGCATCGCGTTCGGCTGCGTCGTGTCGTTCGTCAAGATCTACCACACGGACTGGCAGGCCACGGCCAACGCGGCCGTCGCGAGCGCCCACTAAGGTTTAGCTCCGCCCAGTCCCAGCTGCACCCCGACGAGGCCTCTCCATCCTCTGCTCTCTTCTTCCCCTGCATATCGGTCGTTGACCCCCTCACGCCTCGTCGGGGTGAGGCTCGTCGTCGTCCGCCAGGCGACAGACTCGAAGACTATCGCGCTCAGGCAGTGTAGTCTCTATAAACCCCTCCAATCACCCCACGGTTGTCGCGTCATGCCCGCTCTTCTTCCCTCCCCCTGTCATGCTCCCCTCCCCACTCACAGAAGGAGTTTCGCGGCTCGAAATAGGCGCCTTCGACACCTCGGCGCCGGCCAAGGCGGCTTGCAAGAGCGCGTGGAGCGTGCCGCTCATGATCTCGCGGCTCGACCAGCTTGCTGAGGCTGCCGTGGACAATGGACGCGCGTGGGTCGCTGCGCCAGCTGCACCAACAGGTCAGCGGCTTCAACGGGTTCGACGGCGGGAGTAACTGGCAGGCGACCAAGCAGCGGCCGCCGCCTCCGCCACCGTCGCTGCCGCCGTGGGCGGGGAGCCTCGCTGTGGATGCGGACGATACAGCGGGATTGGACCACTTTGGCTCGGGCTGGAACAAGCCCAAGCCGCTCCGGGGCCACCCTCCGAAGCGATTGGTGGCGGCGGTCATCCCTCCGCTTCAACGTCGTGTGCCGCAACAGATCGACGAGCAGCAGCCAGAAGAGCGGACAGAGGCTGACGCTGATAGCGTAGCAGTGCCGAGTGTGTACCGACCACAGCGCGTGCTGGCGCCGGTAGCCTCTACGTCCGCATTGCAGCAGCAGCAAGACGAGACGCGGCAGGAGAACCAGCGAGAGGCAGCGGACGGTCGCCAACAGCAGCAGCGAGAGCCGTCCAACACGCTGCTCCGGTCGTCTCCGAGTCGTTCAAACGCCGAGCGAGGAGCGCCCAAGGACGACGAGGACGGCAATGGCGACGGAGTGACCGCATTGGACCCGCGTGCGGACGCGTCCAACCAGTCCGAGGACTCGCCGGAAAACAAACGCAGTGCGACTCCGTTCGCAGGCTTCTTCCGACCGTGGAAGAAGGCAGGCAGCGACGATGCCCAGAGCAACGACAACAAGTGGAAGGTGCGCGCGTTGATGAACCCCTTCGCCAAGCGCAAGCCCGCCGCGAAGACCGGGGAGTCGACTCCTCAATGTCCCATGGACGAGCGGGTTGGAACCCGTCCAGAGCGTATCGACTCGCCTGCTGTACGAGACCAAGCCGCCGCTCCGAGGCGACCCGCGACGCCGTCGCTGTCGGACCCATCGCTTCCTGTGCAGCACCCGCTACGGCCGCGAGTACTTCGGTCCCGTGAAGGGTTGAGCGACAACGCCAACAGAGAGCCCTCGAGTGAAGCAGCATCACCATCCTGGGAACCTAGAGCTCCTTCTAGAAGCCGACGATGTCGCAGCACTCGAGTTCCCATGGCCGACGGCGCGAGCAATGCGTCCAATGCGTCCAATGACCGCGAAGACAAGTGCGAAGACCAAGATAGCGATGCGACTCAGGTCCTCCCTGACTGGAGGGCTCGACCGGACCAAGCCGGTAATGACGACGACAGCAACAATGGCAATGAATCGCCTGCAATCCCAGACTGGAGGGCACGACCAGTTCAGAGGCAGGCGATCCAGCTCGCAAAGAGCAAAAAGCCCAAAGCCGCGTCGACGATGGACGCGCTGGCTGATATTAAGCGTAGGCGGGAGGAGCGGCGGCAACAGCAGGCCGAGGAGAAGCAGCGCATCAAGACAGAACTCGAGCAGCACGGTGATGACAGCGGGTACAAGTTCCGTCGCTTGATCCAGAGATACCGAGACGCGCTGCCGCCCGCCCAGTCGGCTCCGGTAGCAACCAAGAGCCAATCGGACCGCCTTCCGTCCTTGCCGAACACATCAAGAGAGACTGCGGTCAGCCCTGCCAAACTGTTGGTGTTCATTCGCAAGCGTCCGCTGTCCAAGAAGGAGCTCAAGGCCAAGGGATACGACATCCTCACGTGTCTGTACTCTCAAGCCAGCGGGGGAACGCAGCTAGACAAGCGTCTGCACCGTGAGCTGCTCTGTCATGAACCTAAACTCAAGGTGGACTGCTCCGAGGCGCTGGAGAACCACCGGTTCCAGTTCGACGGCGTCTTTGACGAAGCCCAGGCGAACGAACAGGTGTACGAGGCGACCGTGGGTCCGATGATCCCGTACCTGCTGAGCAAGTCCAATTTCGTGGTCCGCTTCCCACCGAACTACCAGCCCAACAACCTGACCATCTTCGCGTACGGACAGACAGGGTCCGGCAAGACGTACACTATGAAGTCCATGTACCGCCAGGCGGCTGGCGCCATCTTCTCTCGGCTCGACGAGCTGTGCGAATGCGTCACCAAGGCTCCGCACGTGTCGATCGGCGTCAGCTTCTACGAGATCTACATGAACACGGTCAACGATCTGCTCAACGGCCGGTCCCGAGTGCAGATCATGGAGGACGGCGACGGAACGGTGCAGCTCCCAGGCCTCAAGGAGATGCCGATCGAAAGTGCGGACGAGCTGCTGGCGCTGGTGAAGAGCGGGGAGGAATCGCGCGCTACGAGCGCCAACGCCGTGCACGACGACTCCTCGCGGTCCCACGCGCTCCTGCGGGTTACGCTCTATGCGGAGGCGGGCCAGCAGCAGGCTGTAATGGCGCGGCTGTCGATGGTGGACCTCGCTGGGAGCGAGCGGGCGTGCGATACGCAGAGTGACAGGTACGGAGCCTTTGTCGGAGTCTTTGCCAGTGTCTTCCTTCGACTTAATGTGCTGCTGCGGACCGTGTCGAGCAGCAAGAACACGCGGATGGAGGGCGCCGAGATCAACAAGAGCCTGCTGGCACTCAAGGAGTGTATCCGAGCGTTGGATCGCGGCGCGAGCCACATCCCGTTCCGGCAAAGCAAGCTGACGCAGCTACTGCGAGACAGGTATCGGTCGCAGAGCGGATTGCCATTGTGCTGCGACCACCTTCCCCATCTCTGACCGTACGCATATCCGATGCAGCTTCCTGTCCGAGAACTCCAAGACCATCATGATCGCCACCGTGTCGCCGTGGTCCGAGAGCTGCAACCACACGCTCAACACGCTCCGCTACGCCGACAGACTGAAAGAGATCGGAGGCGGGTAACTCAGCAACAGTACACTTGCAGTTGGTGTCTGTCTCCATGTTCGCTAGAGATCGACATGGCCAAAGTGCGTCGGAGAAAGAGGAACATTGACACTTCGCCCAGCCTGACGCTGCCTAAGAATAGCGAGCGGGCCACGTCGCGCAGCCCAGCGTGAGTTGCTAATGACTCTAGCCAAGAGCCCGGAGTGACTCCCATGAGCTCAACCATGGCAGCCGGGCGTCGAGAGGATGCAGCACCGCCAGAGACAGCGCTACCACGACTCACAATCCAATGCCTTTCGCCAATCCAAGACACGTGGTCCACCGTGCGTCCTTGATGACCCCGGAGCGCACTGTTCACCCTTTGACACTATGGACGCTGCGCGATTTCCCGCAGGAGGCAGACTTCTCGGCTCGCAACGTCTACCACCGCTCTGCCGAGCGCTTCGAGGAGATGGTGACCAAGACGAGCTCCCTGCTGAGGAAGGTGGAGACGAACAAGGCTCGACCGGGCATCCAGCTCCTGTCGGAGACTCCACTGGCCAGCTCGCCGTCGGCCAGCTCGATATCGCTGGCGCCGCAGCGCAATCGCTTTGTCTCGGCTCGACTCGCTCGCGCGTACGCGCATTTCCGACTGCGAAGGTACGCCGAAGCAGTCGACGACTACACCGAGTGCTTGAAGACCGCACCCGGGCTCGTCGTCGTCTACTACAACCGCGCGTGCGCTCTGTACGGGCTCGGGCATCTAGAAGAAGCAGTGTGCGACCTGACCAAGGCCGTCAAGCTGGACAGCAAGAACCTGCTCTTCGTCGAGAGTCGCGCGCGAGTGCTCAAAGAGATGGGGCGATTCCAGGAGGCCATTCGCGACTACTCGTGGCTCGACTCGCTGCGGCGCGCGCGCGATGCCCGGCGGAGTGTGTCGCTTGCTGTCGACGACGTTGACGAGGGGGAGCTGCCGTCCGAAGCCGGGCTCTTGCGCGCCAATTTGCTATCGCTATCGCTCGAGCTCGACACGTTCCAAGTAGCCCAGCCGTCGCAATCGCCTTCGGCTGCATCGTCGGCGCAGGAACCGGATCGCAGCAGTCGACACGCGACGAAAGAGTGGCTGGCGGCGTTCTTGGGTCGTGGACGCTTGGCCCGCACCGTGTCCGAGCTTCAAGACGCAACGCGGCGTGTCAGCAGCTGGAGCGTCTTCCGCGGCATGAACAACGCCATGATCGAGAAGTGTCTGAGCGAGGCGACGTTCCGCAGCTTCTCCGCCGAGCAGGCCGTCGTCAGGCAAGGCGTCGCGACCAAGAGCTTCTTCGTCGTGCTGGATGCGACTGTGCCGCTGGTGCGCACCGTTGGATCCACGGGGACCGCCAAGTACCGGGAGTTGAGGACCCTGTACCAGGGCGACTGCATCGGCGTCGAGCCGCCCGGAACGACATCGACGGACGGTCGCTTCCTCACGTTCCGCTCCGCAGTGTCAAGTCGAGGCGGCCACCTTGAGCGCTTGGTCGGCGACGCGACGGCCCTCTCGCCACACGCGGCAGCCCCAGGTTTGCCGAGGATGAAGTCCTTCCGCTCGCTCGTGAACCTCTCGATGACCTCGGACACGGTCAGCAAAGCCGGGTTCGTGCCGCCGGAGCCAGCGACACTCTCGTGCCTGGGCGACATGAGCTGCCTCGTGCTGGACGTGAGCGCGTACTACGCGGTCCTGCGCGCCCACGAGCAGCTGCAGCACGCGTCGCGGCTGCATTTCCTGCGCAGGTGCCGCGGCTTCGAGAACCTGCCGGAGGAGACGCTGTCGT
Organism: Phytopythium oedochilum; assembly: GCA_023338025.1. Lineage (NCBI taxonomy): Eukaryota > Oomycota > Peronosporomycetes > Pythiales > Pythiaceae > Phytopythium > Phytopythium oedochilum. Next base: position 6,268 of record JAADXX010000204.1, on the reverse strand, counting down.
CGCTTGCGGCGGCATCGGGCGCCAAGATCTACGACCCGGGCACGGACATGCTGCGCGCGGGCGACGTGGTCACACAACTCTGGCTCATCAAGCGCGGAGTGTGTCAGGTGCGCAAGGCGATCACTCTCGCGCCAGCGTCGGTAGGGCGGAGGCGAGAGCGCAAGGCGTCGAGCCGCACACACGGCGCGAACACGAGCGGCCAGCTCACGTCGCGGTCGGTGGACGGCTCCTGGGTGCTGGACAACGGGTGGATGCTGACCAACCCGCGCCTCGTGACGGGCGCGCCGCAGCATGGAGAAGCGTCCAAGGCCGTCACGGAGGACGTCACGGTCGCAGTGCTGGCCAGCGCGCAGCTCTTTGGCGAGCTGAGCGTGCTGCAGCCTGGGCAGCCGTCGCCCGTGACAGTGCGGTCGCAGACCATGGTCGAGACGCTCGTGTTCCAGGCCGAGGACCTGTCCGAGCTGCACGTGCAGTACCACAGCGGCACCATGAACGCGCTGCAGGAGTCGCTGCTGTTCCACAACCCGCCGCAGCAGAAGATCGCGCAGCTGCACCGCGAGCACGAGCGCTGGGGCCGAGAGAGGGCCGGCGTGCTCGGCGAGCTCTTCCCGTCGCAGAGCGCGGACACGCTCCAGGCGCGCGCCTACACGGCGACCGCGTCGTCTCGGCGCACAAAGACGCCAGAGCGATGAATGCTACACAGTTCTCAATGAGCAAAAGCACGTTCGTGTATAGTAGGCAGGTTGGCTCGGACGCTCATGCAAAGGTGGTGTCGGGAGTTCTCTCAGCATTCGCTGTTGTCAACGCGCTCTCGAATGGAGAGTTCAGGTCTCAAAGATTAATCAGTTGATCATCGAGAACAGGTCCGCACGCATTGCCATACACACACAGAGATACACACACAGGCAGGAAGATGCCTAGACTAACGCGTGTCGAAGCGACGTTCCCCGTCAACAAGGTATGCTGTCCACAGAATCCCCGCCGCCGCCGCGCTCCGACGAGCGAGGCACGGAGCGGGGCGATTGACGGATCTCAAACTTTAAATAATCATCGGGGAAGCGGATGAGGAACGAGCAGAGCGGCCGTACGTCGCATTATCAGCGCCGCAAGAGCGAGGAGAAGCTGGAATGAGCGCGGATGCAGCTCTTCTTGCCCGCATTGCACGTTTGGGGGGCGGGTGGCGGACGCGCCTCGAGCTTTTTTACGAGCGACTCCGACTACTTTTTACGTAAAAAACTCACGATTTAAAAACAGTGTGGTGTACATAACAACCGTAGTGTTGGCCACACCGTCAGTCTGGTGGTCCACAAAACCTCTATCATCGCATGCGCGACCGGATCAGCGGAACGAAGTCTACATTTCAAGATTTCTTTAGGTATACTACCCCCAAGTACTCCCGCAGCTTGCGGGTCAATTTTTTTCGAAAATATAACCTTTGCGAGGCTCGAACGGGGGGCTCCACGCCCTCTGTGGCCGCCGGTCGTCGGGGGGAGCGCGGGCCGCAAGTTGCGAGCTGCCGAGCCGCCCGCCAGACCCCGCCGCCTGTCCAGAAGCAGCAGCATGCTCGCGTCGATCGCCAAGGGAGTGGCCAGCGCCGGCGCCGGCGCCAAGGCGCTGCGCGCCATGAGCACTGTGCGCTACGCGGAGTACGGGCACCCGCTGAACGTGCTGACGACCGAGGCGGACGCCAAGGAGGCGCCCCTGGGAGCCGGCCAGGTGGCGCTCAAGTTCCTGGCCGCGCCGATCAACGTGGCCGACCTGTCGCAGATCCAGGGCGCGTACGCAGTCCGCCCGGCGCTGCCGGCCGTCGCGGGCAATGAGGGCGTGGCGGTGGTCACGGCCGTCGGCTCGGGCGTGTCGAACGTCAAGGTGAACGACCGCGTCATCCCGACGCAGGCCGGCTTCGGCACGTGGCGCAACACGGCGGTGGCCTCGAGCGCCGACGTGCTCAAGGTCTCGGACAAGATCAAGGTCGAGGATGCGGCCACGCTCGCGGTCAACCCGTCGACGGCCTTCCGCCTGCTGGCCGACTTCGCGCCGCTCGCCAAGGGCGACGTGGTCATCCAGAACGGCGCCAACAGCGCCGTGGGCCAGGCCGTGATCCAGCTCGCGGCGCTGCGCGGCATCAAGACCATCAACGTCATCCGCAGCGACGGCGACTACGACCAGACGGTCGAGCACCTCAAGGGCCTCGGCGCGACAGTCGTCGTCTCGGCCGACTACCTCGGCTCGGCCAAGTTCAAGGAGCTCATCTCGGACCTGCCGGCGCCCAAGCTCGCGCTCAACGCCGTCGGCGGCAAGAGCAGCCTCGAGATCGCCAAGGTGCTCGCCAAGAAGGGCGTGCACGTGACCTACGGCGGCATGAGCAAGGAGGCCGTGAGCGTCGGCACGGGCTCGCTCATCTTCCACGACATCACGCTCAAGGGCTTCTGGCTCAGCGAGTGGGTCAAGGAGGCGCCCGTCGAGCAGCGCACGGCCATGCTCAACGAGCTCGCGGGCCTCGTCGAGGCCGGCAAGCTGCGCACCTGGATACAGACGTACAAGTTCGCCGACTTTGACGACGCGCTGCTGGCCGCCGTGAACCGCACGACCAAGCGCAAGATCGTGCTCCTGATGGAGTAGGCGGGCGCTCCGAGTCGAGTCGGCGACGGCGGGCGGCGCGAGCGCGTGCAGGGACGGACGTGCAGCTATCCGAGCACGCCGGATGGGCTCGTGGCCCAGCAGACCAGCGAGTGAGAGAGAGATAACCCGGAATCAACGACCAAACAGCGACGTGAGCGGCGTGTACATGACATCGAGACGAGGCATTTCGCTGTCTATGCTGTCCATCGTCTCCTCCTATTGACGCGTCTAGTTGTAGAGCAGCAGCGCGTCGTGGTTGGTCGACGGCGAGGCGCTGCTGTCGTGGCCTCGGCTCGGGTCGGCCGCGAGCAACGCCGGCAGCGACAGCTTGAGCTCGTCCACCGCCAGCTTCCCGTCTGTCAGCGTCTGGAGCGCCCCTGCGAGCAACTCGGCAGCCTGATCCATTCCACAACGTCGTCATCGTGAGCTCTACGCAACCGCCTAGACGTCTACAGCGTCGAGCGCGTTACCTCGTACGTGCCGGACAGGTTGCGGCCCGGTCGGTAGCCCTTGGCCAGCACGAGACGCACTTCCGTCGAGCCCTCGACGGCCAGCAGGTGCACCAGGCTTGACAAGAAGCTGTCCTTGATCTCCCAGTCGGCGTCCAGCGGCTGGAAGCTGGCGCTCGGCGGCGCGTCCTCGTCGCGAGCGCCGAGAGCGGCGTAGTACACCGCGCGGTTGCCGGTCGGCTTGGCGTACGGGAGGTGCACGGCTCCGAGCACCGTCAGCGTCTGGACGTTGGCGTCCGCCAGCGCCTGGGCCAGCGCGTCCGCGAGCTCCCAGTGCTGCGCGGCCGGGATCCGCGCGCTGTCGACCGCGATGAAGGACGCGTCCTGGGCTCCAAGACGAGCGCGTTAGTGCAAGCGGCGGTACCTAAACGCCGCTGCAGCACTCACAGCACTAGGCGCGGCCCAGATGTGGATGTGCTGCTCGAACGGCGTGGACTGGAGCGAGCTTGTCGCCGACTGCTCCGTCGCCGCATTGGACGCCCAGCGCAGCACGTCTGCCGTTCGGACAGCAAGAAGCGTCAGACCACGAGATGGCGCGCCGCCTGGGGACTAGAGAGACGGGCGGCCTCGTACGCTTGCCAGCGCGCGAGAAGTCGTCGAACGCGAGGAACGCGCGCGGCGCCAGCGACGGCGGCGAGGAGCTCATGCTGCTGATGCGCCGGGACAAGAAGATCAAAAGCGGAGCTGGAGGCGAGGAGGACAGCGGCAGCACGAAAAGGATACGCGGGAAACTATGTTCTGAAGGGTTTTAGCTATAATTTTTGGATTTGTGCTACATTAGATAAAATAATTAAATGGATAATACATATATATCCGTTCTACCGACGCCTTTTCATAATTATTCATGGACGACCATGATTACACAAAAAGGTAATGATGTTCATTTATTCGTTTTAAAGAGGGTATTTATTTATCAATACATAATACCTATTAAATATACAGACCTATGCAATCGAATATTATTCGACATCGGATATTATCCAGCCTATCCCATTGGGACGACGCGGGTTGGACCGACGAAGGTGTCGCACAGTCGCGCGCCAGATGATGCGGCCAGCAGGCTCCTCTGTCCTTGCGTCGCGGCGGCAGCATGCGTGCAGCGCCGCTCCCGACTTCATCGCCTCACGTACCGGCTTCAGCTCACTGTCTCCATCCTACCGGCTCCATCGCGCCGGTCCCAGCGCCCGCGCCACTCCCGCAGGGTTCTCCATCCGCCGCCTCGCTCGCGCATGAAGTTCGCCAGCCCGTTCGCGCCGCTGGCGCTGGCTCCGGACGACGCGGAGCGGCTCGCGGACGTCGCGCGCGTGTTCGTGGCCGATGGCGCGCAGCGCTACGAGCAACACGCGCTGCAGGAGCGGCGGCGACTGGACGAGCGCCAGTGGACGCTCGTCAAGCAGCGCGAGAGCGTGCGCGTGTACGCCGAGCTGGCGCTCGAGGCGCGGCGCGCGAACGGCGCGCCCATCGAGCTGCCGGACCCGGCGGACGCCAAGCAGCAGCGGGACGACATGGCGTCCGCGGCGCCCGTGCCGCCGCCTGAGCTGCCGGCGCTGCTGGTCGTCGGGACGGTCGAGGGGACGCTGGACGACGCCATGTACGGCGTGGCCAGCCCGACGCTGGACGCCATGCGCGTCAAGACGTCCTACGTGTCGGACAAGGTCGTGGACGCGGCCGTGCTCGCCACGCTCGTCGAGCCGAGCGCGCAGCAGCCGTTCCGGTCGCTGGCGCTCAAGTGGATGGAGCACGGGCCGCGCTCGCGCCTGCGGCCGCTGCTGGTCAAGAACCGCGACTTCGTTTACCTCGAGTCCACGGGCGAGACGGCGCTCAGCAGCGGCGAGCGCGTCGGCTTCCACCTGCTGCACTCGGTCAGCTGCGTGGAGACTCCGGTGCTCGACAACCGCGTGCGCGGCAACATGTCCGTCTGCGCCATCTACCGGCAGCTCACGTACAACACGGTCGACGTGTTCGTGCGCGCGGTCCTGGCGCCCGGCGGACAGGTCCGGCGCTCGCTGGTCGTCAAGTCGGCGGCCGACGCGCTGCTGTCCGTGTCCAAGATCGTGGACTGCGGCCGCAGCAAGAAGATCGCGTGGCTCATCAAGACGCGCCGCGGCACGAGCACCAAGACGAGGGAGAAGCTCCTGGCGGCCTCGCTCACCGGCGACGAGCTGTTGCCGCCGATCCTGTCCGAGGTTCAGCCCGAGACGTGCATCTCGTGCTGCGTGCCGACCAGGCGAGCGTCGTTCGGCGCGCCCCAAGCCGCGGCCAACCACAAGCACCGATGCCGACTGTGCCTCCACTACGTCTGCAACGCGTGCAAAGTCAAGCGGCAGCTGAGCTTCATCGCAGCGGACGGACGGCTGGTCCAGCCCGAGCTCAGGCTCTGCGCGGCTTGCATGAGCGACTCGCAAGAGGCCGACGCGCTCGCAGTAGCCGCGGAGGAGCTCTCGCTCGGCTCTCGCTTCACGGACCCGCGGATGTACCTCAGCCCAGAGTCCTCTAGGCGCTCGGAGCGAGCCACGACGCTGCTTGAGAGCTAATTTATCCTTGGGATCCCCCAAGTCGACGATCGATCCCTTACGATGAGATCACATCTCAAGACAGGTGACGGCTTACGTGAAGGGCAGACTGCTACTGCGTTCAACAACGGTCTTCGTGCCTCACAAGCACTTCGACATTATGCACATCTATCTACCCAACGTACGGCGACACGTCCGACACGGTGCTGCCTTCAGACGACATGGAACTCGGATGCGAGTTGGTCATGTAGGACGGCTTGGCGCTGCTAGTGTTCTGGATTTGCTCCCGTGCGACATCGGCCGAGCTCATCCGCGTCGTCTCCGCCAGGCACCGCGTGCAGAAGGTCACCTTACGTTGCGAGAGCAACAGGTCCGGCGACACAAAGCTCAGCTTCTTCTGGATCTTGCACGACGGACACACGTGACCAAAGCACAGCTTGCACGAGCTGCTGCTCTTGCCAAAGTCCCCCAGCTTCCGGCCAGAGATGGAGCTCGAACAAGTGACGCAGACCGCATCTCGGTTTGGAGTGCCGTGCTCCTTTGCCTCGGAGTACTTGCGGTCCAGCATATACGCCAGCTTCTTCATCTGGCCGCAGTTCGCGTACTTGAGCGTCGACAGAAACG